>OZ019974.1:31470504-31582518 GCA_963970395.1 Ephialtes manifestator | reverse complement strand
ACACACACACACACACACACACGATCACGCACACGAACACGCACACGCACACGCACACGCACACGCACACGCACACGCACACGCACACGCACACGCACACGCACACGCACACGCACACGCACACGCACACGCACACGCACACGCACACGCACACGCACACGCACACGCACACGCACACACACACGCACGCACGCACACATCCGGACATTTTTTTCTAAACCACTTTTCTCGACGTTTTGGACCATTCTGACTGTCCTGACATGAAAATCTCGATACATTTTTTTTTTTACGAAAACAAAGCTTCCTCTAGGAGGAAGCAAAAATCACCCATATGTACACTACAGTTAAAGTGGTGGGAGAAAAATCACCCGTATGTACACTACAGTTAAAGTGGTGGGAGGTCCCGGCTTGTTTCTCTTTTTTTTCTTTTTTCTATTGAACTATACATTGCACTGAGCAGACATCTGAGTCGTTATCCAATGACCGGGCGGAAGTCAATCGAGCTAACGATTGACCAGCAACTGATCGTACTCTGCTACTAATATGTATGCTGGAGGTGAAACTACCACTGAACTATATGAATAGAAAAACTTACTGGCAGCTGCAAAAACGATGTTAATTAATTGAGCTTTGAGTGCCTCGCGGTAAATGATTGGGACAGTGGTAATTGAGATAAACATGTGGGTACTGTGTGGAATCCCGATAATGGATGTAGAAGTTCGAATTGTTTACAATTAAATGAAGCCACGGAGACAAGCAGTCCAAGTTCTAATTATTGTTTGTATGCACGATACCACAAAAGCGATTTACCGACTAATTACTGGTTCACAGGTCGAGTAACATCATTACCATTGTATATTTAAAAAAAATCAATGAATATAATTTTATCTTTTACTGGAGCTATTGTTTCATTTTGCCATGTATTATTGAAGTATTAATACTGTAACAGCTTTTATTATTTGTGATAATTTTTTTTAATCAAATATGAAGCATTCTCTATCAATTCAGCCACTTTTTTTTCGACCCTCTCCGATTTGCCCTGTAATTGATTATATGAATGTACCGCTAAAAGACACTACATGAATTTTTTCAGATTTTTTAAAATAATTTTTCAGAAAATGGCTTTTTTTATTCAAGTGCAAATATCTCGGAATTTTGAAGTTACTGAAAAAAAATGTCTGTACATAAAAATTGTCGTTTATTGTTAGCTTTTGAGCGGAATATTCCAAATAATTGTCACGTTCCTGTGAGTATGATTTTTTTCCGAAAAATGGAGGAATTATTTTTTAATTAAAAAAAGGATATTTTTTTTTACTGAACAAATTACAGAGAATTGCTGCATGACTGTTGATACCACAAAAAAATCGCCAGAGTGGCACCGATCGATCTTCTGGTATTAAAAAATGCATTTGTGTGAAAGTTCCGAAAAACGGGGGTATTATTATTTTTTTAATAAACAAAGGTTACTTTTTTGGCTAATAAAATTACAGAGTATTCTTGCATGACTGTATATATTGCAAAAAAATCATCAGAATGGTACGGATCGAGCTTCCGGTATAAAAAAAATAATTCCCCCGTTTTTCGAAACTTCCGCCCGAATAATTTTTTTTAATACCGTAAGCTCAATCCTTGCCACTCTGATGATTTTTTTGCAATATATACAGTCATGCAAGAACACTCTTTAATTTTATTAGTCAAAAAAAGTAACCTTTGTTCATTAAAAAAATAATAATGCACGGAGAGATGGATCTGATACTTTTTACCATATTTCTAGTAAAGACTATCGTAAATTCCTGGTATAAGGTGCCATGACGCGATCTATCAAGAAGTACGATAAGCCATATTTCATGGTAAAAATTTCTATGTATATGGTAGAAATTCTTATAGTTCTCGTACTGTTCGTCAGGTGGCGACTATGGCTTCCCAATACCAGGCGCGTTTGATAATTTTTACCATAGCGTCTGGTAAATTTTATCAGATCCTTCTCTCCGTGTGCCCCCGTTTTTCGGAACTTTCACACAAATGTGTTCCGCCTCCCCCGGGCGGCAATATACTATTTTATCTAATTCATGTCAACTTTCACCAAATCAACTAAAATTTTCCACGGACGAAAAATAACATTCACTGATACGTACCAAATTTGGTGATGATCGGTAAAGCGGTTTGGATTTTACGTGATTTTTCAGAAACTATATAGGTAACGAAAAAAGTTGCTAAGTAGAACTTTTACATTCATTTCAATTTCTCACAATGCTTCCTCTATGAGGAAGCCATAATAACAAATGAGCTTACTCATAGAGGTGGCTTCGTGAAAAATGGAAATTAATAAGGAAGGAATGTGCAAAGTTCGGCTTTGCAACTTTTTTATTTATATATTGTATACTGAGACCAAAAATGCCACCGATATATACAAAATTTAATAGAGAGAAAATTAATTTTTCAGAATATTATATTAAAGTTACTATAATCGTGCTATCAACAAAACAAAACAATTAAATTGTATGATGGAACCACGTGCCATTAAATAATGCTAAAGCTGCCGGGAAATAGCACTTGATTATTTTCAGTATAATCAGCATTCATTTTTGAGTGGTTTCAACGGATCTAGGGTCTCTTGAACGCGGGGGCTATTACCAATCAAGTCTAGTATACCCAATCGAATCTATCTTGATGTAAGCTGGTGGCTAGCCTATAGTCATGGACCAAGAGGAATGGATTTATGAACAGCACACTTGGTAAATAGTTGAGTGTCATTATGCACTTCTGACGGGTTGTTTATACCATATTGAAGTGCACCTATCATTTGACTTTATAGGAGTACGTATTTGTTTATATTACATTACTATTATCGAGGATCAATTGTGACAGCATATAAATCATCTGGGAAGCCATCTACACAATCATAAAATATATATTTCCAGTACTCTATTGCACAATGAGTCACAAATAGTCACAAAAACACTCAGACTGTGGTTGCAAAATAGGGTACACATTGCTTCTTCATTTTGCACCTTACTTAGGAGTTTTGGGGCCGTTCATAAATGCCGTCACCACACAAGGGGGGGGGGGAGGATTCCCGAAAAAAGTGACGTTTTGTGACGATGGAGGAAGGGGGGGAGTCACAATTGTGACGTCACAGATTTTTCATTTTTTTTAAAACCTCACGCAAAATTTTGTAATCTCTTGGGGACATTTTTTTTATTTCGATATTACTATAACGAAATGATCTCTTCCAATTATTTCATTTGTAATCTTCGTTTTTGCTAGTCTTGGAGCATTTTTAATCAACGAACAGAGTATTTACGTTTTTGTTGAACCGGTGTATGAAAAGTTATATTATTGTTCCTACTATTCATAAATAATAAAAAATATTTATTATCGTTCGACTATGTATGATATATATATAAAATATTTTTTGATAATACAAAAATTGAAATTATTTTTACTTTATGGGAGGGAGGGGTCAGGCGAGATCGTGTGATGTCACGTTGGGGGGGGGAGCGCTTTGCAATTGTGACGATACGTGACCAGGGGCAGGGGGGCGGGTCCAAAAACATCAAATCGGTGGTGACGTCATTTATGGATGGCCCCGTTGCACCTCTACAAGGAAGTACGCTGACAAATTTGGCTTCTCATAGGGAAAGCCTTGAGAAAGGTACAAAATGAGTATGCAATGTACAAGGCCCGGCTTTGCAGTAATTTTTTGCTTCCTTCTAGAGAAAGCTTTGTTTTCCTGCGAAATTTTTTCGATTTTTTAAGTGACTGCACTCAAAATGGTCTAAAATGTCAAGAAAAGTAGTTTACAAAAAATATATGGATGAATGTGCGTGTGTGCCTGGGCAGAAATTAGTTCGGGCAGCCGCGATTAAATAAAGGGCCTTCTTAGGTATAAACGTGGCATCCACAATCGGGAATCCACTCTAGAACCCTACTAGGCTTAACAGAGGCTGCCACGACAAAATATATAGTAAAAAATGTCCACTTCGGGCCTAATCAGGTTCAAATGTGGAACCCTCACTAGGGTCACCCATATTGAGCCTCTTCGTTGTCTACAAAGGTACCCTTTACAGACAACTGTATAGGCAACTTTATAGGCCCTTTACCCGAGTAGAAATTCAGCTACGGGGAATATCAGGCCCTAGCGTGGTAGCCGAATTTAAATCTAAGGCCCTTGCTTGGCAATCTTATACGAGCCTGGCAGGAAAGTAACGCAGCGCATGATCAGGGCCAGATTAAGTTTTCCAGATAAGGGCCGGTTAGAGGCTGCCCTACTGAGCCCCTATTTATAAAAACGGCAAATAAATTACAAAATAATTATCTGCGCTCATCGAACTTGACTTATTTTGCACTTTCTATTGGATATTCGAGCTTATTTAGTTTTCATTACACATTAATTGCTGAAAAAAAACACATGTAAATTTACTTGCCGTTGGTGGGAATCGAACCTGGGTCCTCTGTGTGACAGTTCTGCGCCTTAGCTCGCTCGGCCATTGACGTCTTTGAAATTTTATATATTTGATGTCTATTTGAAGTATACTTAAAATGAAATCACGTCAAGACTGTACATCCATTTATTGTGACTGCGACCGAAATATTCAAAATTCAAACATGATGGGGCGGTCACCCATCCAGGTAATGGCGTTTGATGGTCAGTACCTGGATACATTTGAAACTAATTCTAGCGGTACAGTTGCGTAAAACGTGAGTTTCAGAGAAAATTTCGAATACTTCTCGATGGGATAAAGGTGTGAAAAAACTCAGCACACGCAAGGTGCTGAAAAGATTGATTTTGCATAACAATAATTTTTTAATGTTTTTAACGAATGCCGTATCTAGACCTTACACGAACCTGATAATGTAAATTTACGGCATATCTAAAAAAAACTATGCCATACGAAGACCGTATGCGAATCTGACCAGGGAAAGTAAAGGTAAATTGGACAAAATCTTAGTCCAAATGCCACAGGAAGACCTTATGCGAAACGGATAAGGTCGATGAATGGCATATCTATATGAGGTTACCGTATGTAAAGCCCAACCTGGGCCTGATCCAGTGGAAAGACGGCATTATTAAGTAAGAATGCCATATCTCGGCCTTACATGAACCCGATCAGGTGAATTTACGGTGGCTCCAAATAAGATTACCGTACCTACAACTGATCTGGACCTCGTGTGACAGCAGACATTCCTGATGAAATTTCTACTCGGGTATAATTTGATTTTTTTATATTTCCGATACGTATTCTGCAATAGGTATGATAAATTATTCCCTTACTGGAACCCGTCGGAGTTAACCAGGTGATCACCCATCTAACTATTGAAGGTCAGTGTCAGCTAAGCGGTCACCCATCTATGTATTGACCATCAGTTGCCAGCCCCGCGGTCATCCATCTAAGTAATTACCGTCAGGCTAGGCGGTTATCCAACCTAGTACTGACAGTCAGAGTTAGCAAAGCGATCGCCCATCTAAGTATTGACCATCAGTCGTCAGCCACGCGGTCACCCCAGTACTAACCCTCAAGTCAGTCAGACGATCGTCCACCCAAATACTAACGAACTAATGCGCGCAAACAATGAAATAAGCAACTTCGTCGAATATGTTTATAAATGACAAAAACGATACAATGTATCATTTTGTATATAACTGATTGCCGTGAAAAATAACTGAATGTGCTTCTATTATTACAACAGCAGACGCAATCATATAAATCTATAAAGTTCGGATTATATTACACGAATTTCATTTTATATTTCATATTACCGATATTCAAATAGACAAAAAAAATTGTATAATCATATGATCTGAATGGCCGAGTGAGCTAAAGCGCAGTGCAACAACATCATCCGGAGGGTTCCAGGTTCGATACCCGTCAATGTCAAAAAATGTTGATATGTTTTGTCAGTGATTAATATGTACCATCATGTAGAGGAAGATGTAATATCTACTTAAAATGCAGGATTACTCGATTTAATAAGCAAAAATTAATATTTTTCAATCAATTTTCTTTATTATTTTAGTAGGGGCTTAATAGGGCAGTCTTTACAGGCCCTAACAGGGAAATCTATAAAGGCCCCGTACTTTGAAGCGTGACCAGCCTAGTAGGGCTGTACTTACATTTCCATACTGGGCCCCTAATAGAATTGGGGCAAACTAGAAAGGGCCAAGTAGGAGTCCCAACTATTTTTCTGCACGGGTGGCCGGCACTCAAAATTCAAACGTACATATCTCTAGAACTGCTTTAACAATCGGGCTGAAATTTAGCAAATATGTGCAGCAGATTAGTGCCTTTGGTTGTGGAAATAAAAAAAAAATAAAAAAAAATGTGCAAATTTTATTTGATTTTGGAATTTTCAAAAAATGTCTGTATGCTCTTCAGCATCCGCAAATTTTTAGCTAATGAGCTAAATATATATATATATATTTGTTTTTATTTTTATGAATAAAGCTATATTAAAGTAAGATTGGTATTGAATTTGGAATAAATCTGTAAAAAAATTCGGCTTTCATGGGATTAAATTTTTTTAAAAATATTCGTTTTGGTCTAACTTGCGTCAAATTTCACCAAATCAACTGAAATTTTGTATAGATGAAAAATAACATTCAGCGCTACTAGTTACCAAATTTGGTCGTGATCGATAAAGCGGTTTGGATTTTACGTGATTTGAAACTTTTCAGGAACTATAGTTCCTCATTAATTTCTATTTTTTGTAAAGCTTCCTCTATGCAGAAGCCAAAATAAATAAATAATCATACTCATAGAGGTGGCTTTGTGAAAAATGGAAATTAATGAGGAAGCAATGTGTAAAATTCTACTTTGCAACTTAAAAAAAAATTATTTCCATAAATGCATTTTATTTAAATTTATAGTTTTTATTATCATAGTTTATGTTCCGTCGGAAGTTCGTGTATTTACAAATTTTTTTTCGCATTTCGTGTATGATGCGAACTTGAAAATTATCCTGTAACAAATTCGGTAACAGCAAACTTGTTTAGTGTTGTCTTGATAAGAGGAAGCGAAAGGACGCGAGCGAGATAAATACACAGAGACTGTATCAGTTTGTTGGCTGACGCAAAACAGAATGGAATAATTATTAAATCTCTAATCTTGTACGTGTGCGAGAGCGCGCCCCGGTTATTCAGTTTCGTAATGGTTGTATAGTCGCACGGTTCAGGAAAGTCACCAGTGGGTTAAATAGTTGGAGTTTCGCCAAATACAGCGCAGCACTGCGACTGCCATCCGCAGGGATCCGTGCTTTTTTTGCTATCTTTCTCGTTGGCAACGGTGTGCAGAGGTATGCGTCCCTCCATTACTATGAAATTCTAGAGCGCAATAATGATTCCACAATTCCACTGTCACTCTTCACCCTAGATGGAAACATTTGTTTTCGCGACGTTAGTCAGCCATTTTTATTCTTAGCACTCTAAAAATATGCTCTGATTGATAAATAAATTTTTACAAAATCACTAGCATGTTGATATGTCCACTAAACAATTGAAAATAGTATATTACGACATGAGGGCGGTCAAACTTTTTGGGTGTTGCAATCGAATTAAGAAAACGATTTTTCAACGAGCATTGACCAACATTTCATTTGACAAGTTTTGAAAATAGGGTTTTTACGCTCACTTCGTATGTGTAAAACGTCCAACAAAACAAAATCTAACAGTTCAAATAATCAAGTGGATACTAGATACTAGTGGATACTAGACCCAGGCGTAGAATTGATAAATATCTAGATACTTGCCTGGCTAGCCTTAACTAAGACTTAGATAATGCAAATAAATCTATATACAGATATACTAGAGGTTATTGTGGCTTCACGCAGGGTGCTGTCAGTAGCTCGAATGGCCATAAGCTCGAACGGTAATATGACCCACGGCCATAAGGTCGAATGGACATTAGGTCGAATGGACATTAGGTCGAATGGACATTAGGTCGAATGGACATTAGGTCGAATGGACATTAGGTCGAATGGACATTAGGTCGAATGGACATTAGGTCGAATGGACATTAGGTCGAATGGACATTAGGTCGAATGGACATTAGGTCGAATGGACATTAGGTCGAATGGACATTAGGTCGAATGGACATTAGGACGAATGGACATTAGGTCGAATAGACATTAGGTCGAATGGACATTAGGTCGAATGGACATTATGTCGAATGGACATTAGGTCGAATGGACATTAGGACGAATGGACATTAGGTCGAATGGACATTAGGTCGAATGGACATTAGGTCGAATGGACATTAGGTCGAATGGACATTAGGTCGAATGGACATTAGGTCGAATGGACATTAGGTCGAATGGACATTAGGTCGAATGGACATTAGGTCGAATGGACATTAGGTCGAATGGACATTCGGTCGAATGGACATTAGGTCGAATGGACATTAGGTCGAATGGACATTAGGACGAATGGACATTAGGTCGAATGGACATTAGGTCGAATGGACATTAGGTCGAATGGACATTAGGTCGAATGGACATTAGGTCGAATGGACATTAGGTCGAATGGACATTCGGTCGAATGGACATTCGGTCGAATGGACATTAGGTCGAATGGACATTAGGTCGAATGGACATTAGGTCGAATGGACATTAGGTCGAATGGACTTTAGGTCGAATCGACATTAAGTCGAATCGACATTAGGTCGAATCGACATTAGGTCGAATCGACATTAGGTTAAATGGTCATTAGGTTTTTTTCAACTTTGATAGCAAATTGCCTAATTTGATAGCATTCGACCTAATGTCCATTCGACCTAATGTTTGTATAGTATAAATTGTTTATAGAGTTTATATAGACTTTATATGCTCAATTCCATGTGTTGGAGTATATATCATTATTATTTACTTGCGCTATATAATTTATTAAGACCCCAAAGTGAATATAATCAGAAGTAAAAATAAAATCGAGCCATTAAATCATTAAAATTTTGCTTAAATAATACTTCTTGCATTACTAAGTAATTTTTATGATACGCAATATCTCCTCCTTTTTTGCTTTCTTTTTCAGGAAGCAAAAATTGCGCAACATCCCCTCTCATAAAGAGGGTTAAAAAAAATCGGAAGCAATGTGCGAGGTTCTACTTTGTAACCTTTTTTTCACGGTAAAAAAAGCTTCCTCTGTGAGAAAGCAACACGGACGATAGTGAAAGGATGGGAGTCGGGAAGAATGGTTGAATGACGGAAGTGGTCCTGACACGTCGGAAACCTTTTCATCCTTCATAAAGGCGAAGCAAAAAGGTTGAGAAAGATTCTTTCATTCATGCTTCGGCACTCACGCGTCGTCCACTTGCTCCCGTCGCGTGTCTCCACCTTCTTTATCGCCTCTGTACTTTCTGCCCACTTCCACCCTCATATACACTATAATCATAACAGCACAGTCAGAGCATAGCTGCATTTTTTAACAATTATTATTCCTCGTCAGTTTTTTTGCTTCATTTCTCTAGTCATTTAAGCACTTGAACGGATATCTAACCCCACAACTGCACAGTTGGGTTAAAAATGGCGAAACTCACCGGAACTTGAGCCAAGAATATATTGCAGTTGAGACAACTAAAAAATATTGCTTGATTCGTCTGCGTGATATACGATTTATTTCACTTTTCAGGTAAAATATCAGAAATAGTGGAGAATTCGAGTTCGATTTCAGTGCCAAAACTACAGATTATGCAAATTTGATTGCACCTCGAAAAAAAGTCTAGTGAACGTGACTAAGTTCATATATTGAATTTGTCTTTATTTGTATTAACTACAATTTGCTTTCTATGAAACATATACGTATTTATTGGTATTGATTTTAACCACATTTATTTATTTGAATGGACCCTCATGGAAAAAAGCTCACTGAAGACAAAATCTATTTGTTGCTACTAAATTCTTTTTTTACCCGGAAAAAAATGTAGGTAAATTGACGAAATTCATATATTCAATCCTTCTTATTTAATCGAACTAAAACTTCTGTCCAATCCAGTATATATTTATTTACTTTAATTATTGTAGTACATCGAAACTTATTTCATGTTCATTACTCAACTGAAATAAAATAATTTACTTAAAATAAATGTAGTCTTTTTGGCCGGCATTCAAATAAGAAAATTTATTTCCGTTAACTAATATCTAATTCGGTCTACTAGATCTTTTTTCTGGATATGTGGTTCAGAGATTTTTACAAAAGTTATCTTGTTTCTGGTCGGAACAGATAAACAGACAGACGGAGAGGCGGACGGACAGAGTGTAGTGAATGAGTTTTTCTTTTTTCTAGGACACTCAAAATATGTATTTCCATGAAACTCTGTATCGATTTTTTTTTAACAGAACTTTGTCTTTTTACATACTTGTATGAGATAAGAACGTAACAGTATAAAATGCTACAACCAGAAAAAAAGTTTTAGTATTTTCTTTTTATTTTTTATTTTTCATTCTTTCCATGGTATGGCTTCAATCGCCTTTTACCGCCCTTCCCACCCTTACTCCTATCACTCCCTACCCGCACTTCACTAAGCTAACCTAACTTTCCTGCGTCTGCAGCCGACTTAGCTACACTGCACCGCATTTGCCATGGGCACGGGGAAACTGCGGAAAACCCGTACCGGTACAGACGGCCGTATATTCTTCTGAGTTCCCAGCGTACACCCGAAAGTAATTTTACTTAAGTATATACACCGAGACCTCAGAAAAACTGACCTCCCGTTCACTGGTTGATGCGCCAACCGGTGCACGACTAATCGGTCACCCATCCAAGTTACGGCCGCAAACTTTGCTGCCAAACTCGTGAGACCGCCGAAGCCGCACACCGACCGTACAGCCACCAGTGTCGATGAAAAAAGATTTAGTAATATTAACTAAAATTATCTATTCAACATTTAATTATTTCAATCAACGAAAATTGAATTTCCTTCGAACAGATATGCATTTCATTCCATTTTTCAGTTTTTTTTTAAATTTCCAACATATTTATTTATTTGAAGCAACTTGCACTGTGCAGCGGACACTGAAAAAATATTTTATTTATTGCTACTAAATACTTTAATCCGGAAAAAAGATTTAGTTGAAACGTCTAAATACATGTATGGGGACGCCCATTAATCACGTGAGGTATTTTTTGAGCTCAATGTAGATGTCAAAGGAATTTTTTTTCAGTTCCATGATATAACGCGTTCGTAAATAATAGAAAACTGGGGCCGCGGTTCTAAAGATGTCAGAAACTGAGCCGTTTAACTTACTATTATTTTTTTCCAACTTCGGTAAAATGAACACATTCGCATGCGCGCACGGAAAAAAATTGATTTAAGGTGGTTCATGCACTAACACCAAATAAAGATTTGTCGCTAAAAATATGAAAAATGGAAAATTTACTATTACTAGAAAACGTCTCTGAAGTTTAAGATAGTCTTACCGTACTGATTTGGAAATACATTGCTGTAGACATTGTTCATTTAACATGGCAAGTATAGGGAACGCAGCTCCTGCAGCATTTTACCTTTGAAAACTTCCAACTCTAAATGTAGATAAACCGATACAAAACTATACGTTCGAGACATTGAACATTTAAAAAGACAGTGTCGAAAAACTAGACTGATTTACCGTACAGTATTGCAATGAAATAGCATTCAAGACCATAATCCAAACGAAATGTATGCATAACCTTCCAAAAATTGACAGTCGTAAAATGTCAAGCGAGCGACTTAATTCTGATAATTTTATCATTTTTATATAACAGCAAGCAAATATAGAAAAGAGTGCTCGCTAATCGATCACTTAGAGGTATCTGTAACTTTTATTAACGATAAAATCAATTTCCATTCGTTTGTTCGTAAAGAAGCTGAAAATAGACCTACATATGACTCATAAGTAGTGCAAGAACCACCTTAATAGGCTCCAAGCGGCAAAATTGGTTGGGAGAATGAACTGGTTGGTTGCAGAAACGAATCAGTTAGTTGGGTCCACAAATCAGTTGGATGGGCCAGCAAATTAATTGATTGGCAACTATCGAATTGGGTGTCGCAACCAACTAGTTTATCGTCCCAAACAAAAAATTGTTTAACCCCGCCACTTTAGTCCCTTGGAGCATATTTAGCCACGCTAATGGTTGGAACAACTAATTATTTCTCTGCGTGTACATAAGCGGCAACTTCGCAATTCGTCGACAAAAATGCACGTATCTCGCAGCTGCGGTCGAAGAAAATTTGTTTGCGTCAAACGATATTTGAATCAACTGTACCAACGTTGTTTTAATGAAACTGATACGTTTTTGGCTAAAGTGTACAGCCATCAACAGCAACACAACATTGATTCAAAATGACCTACAACTGAATTGATTGAAAAAAAATATTACTTTTATCCTTGGATAAAATTGTTTGTGTGTGTGTACTTTTAATCATTTAAGAAAAATATAATGCTCATACAATTTTCTTACAATTACTCATAGTTATTCAGAGCGAAATGTATTTTGAATACAATTTTATTCGTATATTGCCCATTCCTGTAGCGAACTGAACAAGAATACTTGGCTGAATAGTCTCCAAGCGATAAAATGGGATGACCCAAAAAACTACTTGGTTACGGAAATAAATGAGTTGGTCGAGGCAATAAATCAATTGGTTTGGCCAATAAATTAATTGATTGGCAATCAACGAATTGGGTGTTACAATCAACTAGTTTTTCGATCCAATGCAGAAATTAGTTAATCCAGCCAACTCAATTGGAGCGTATTTAGCCATGTGAGTTGCTTAGGGCAATCAATTATTTCTCTCCGTGTGGGAAAAAAAATTACATTGGCGAAGTGTCAAAGCTGACGATCGCATTGAGCGAGTGGGGGCCAAAATAGCGAATGGCTAAAATAGCGAATTTGAAAATAGTGGACGTCTGAATCTAGAATGGCCATCATTATGAAATTGGCTATTTTATCCATTCGCCACTTTGATCATTCACTTTGTTAACCCCACCCCGACGAGCGTTAAGTTTGCCTCAGAGAAACTAAGGTAATATTTAGGAAGGTATGTTCAAGTAGCTTTCCAAGGGATCCCATAAGGCATTCAGCGCGGCAGACTCTTCGCTGCACCTAGAGGTAGCACTGCATACAAACGCCTTCAACCTATATTGCGCCAAAGTTCATAACGTTTGTGTCACGAGTTCAAACCCGAACCGAGTAGGGTACATTTTTTTTTCTATACTCTAAGGCTGTTTAACGAAGGCTGTTTCGCCAAACGAGCACAATAAATAATTAAATACACGAATTTGTTAATACATTTTGTTATTTTCAAAACCGTGTCTACGGGATCAGGGCTCGAGAGCGCGTTTACGGGATCAAGGCTCGATACGGCGTTTACGGGATCATGGTTCGGGACCGCGTCTACAGATCAAGGGAAAACTACGAAATGGACCTAGAGTTCTATATCTAATATCTTAGCTAGCTGAGAAAAGAAAACATAACCCGAACTCGGTTTCGGCGGGTTTCGATCGAAAATGGTCGGCACGGCATTGGATTTAAGAGACGGACGACCAGGCGGTCCGAAAATTTCGAACTGGTCACTGTTAGAGTGTCCCTAAATAATAATACCACTGCGTTACATGAGATTTAAAATCAGAATTGAATATACACCAACCTTACACAATGCTATGTTTGAGCGGAGTAGAGTAAGAGTATCGGGGAATGAGGGACCGCACTTTTGGGTCCACATCCATCGTTTGCATGCATATTTTATCGCAGATTGAAGCAAAAAAAACGGTAATTATCTTTTTGTGAATTCTTACAGTTTTTCAACGAGCACACGCGAACCATTCCGTATGACGTTTATCTCGTCAATAAAACTATTTGTAATAAACTATTGCCAAGGCACACGGAGGGTTAACCTTAAACTATATTTATTAATTAATTATAAACCGAAATCATTCCTCGTTTGATATGATTATTATCAGGACATAAAGTATCATCGGCGTTTTAAATTGCGGCGCTATGAAGTGAAGACATTTGTATACTGCGCCATCTAACAGCTCAATCGAACTTCAGCCCCGCGCAATGCATTGTGGGATCCTCTGGGCACGTACATATACCTTCCTAAATATTACCTTAAGAGAAATGAAGGCTGCAATCGATACAGATGTCTAATTTTCACTGTGACATCGAAAAATCGAAATCGATTTTATAATCCATAGCAGAATTGTTGCAATTGATCAACATTGTCCGTGTATACCCTCGTTATGGAAATCCTTCAGCGTTACACGAATTCCCAGACATTGGACCCCTGCTAGTAATTCAATGCTGGTGTGCATCGTGGGGCGAGTTACAAGCCGTTCGGGATAGCGAAGACCCCCTTGCGATCCTTAAGGCTTCAACGATGAATAGCCAGACACTGAGTTACGCCAGCGATTTAACCCGAGTCGCTTGTGCAAGTCGTGCAAGCAGATCCCATACAGTTGCCCTCATTCAAGAAGGTAGTCACTTCCAAATAGCTACAGCATACACATAACTAAGTTCTTCAGTTCATGGATAACATGAACTACGTGCGAAGAGCACTTATAATGTCGTTTCCAGCAAGCCTTTAGTGTCACCAACATGGTTCGCCTATTCAGAATAAAATTTCTGTTCTAATGGGTACGAATGAATAACATTCTGATTTAGCTTCGCCATACGGTGAAATTTTGCTTAAGCTAATGCTTATTTCAATAATGCTGGATGACAATACAATACTTTCGTACTTAACCCGAGTTAAAATTAAAACCCTTCCAACACCCTTCGTTGAATTAAAATGGGTAAAATATGCCACTTTTAGAGGTTTATATAAGGGTCTAAGAACCTCATCTCACTCAGTACAACCTAATTGGAGGTCCAAACATAAGAATTTCAGTTTACAGTAGACTTCGTTAACTCCATTCAGGTAATATCTGCCTCCGTTTACCCCGTGGGACTGCTACATTTAGGTTTTGAAGAGGGTCTAATTTTCAACTCGGGAAACGCCTTATTTCAATACCCCCTTGGGATTAGGCCCCTTTACAGACAGTTCGCGAAATTTATGGGTCATTCCATACCAAGTGGGTCACCCAAATTTATCATGGTCGCAAAAAGTCTTCATAATTTTTTCAAAAATTGTTTAAAGTATCACAAATATTCATAAATTATTTCAGAATTTTAGGACCTATGGTTTGCCCAAAGTTTAATAACGATTTTTTTAATTTCACTGTATATTCAAAATTACCAATCATACAAAAAATTTGTTAATATACAAAATTTAAGGTTTCGAAGCAAGAACATCCAAAAGCATTCAAAGGTATTTAAAGGCTTTCAAATGAAACTTGTTTCGATCAAAAAGTGTTAACACTTTTCACAGTATTAAGTTCACACAAAAGAGCATTTAATATTTTTGGCTCGCATCTCAAAACTCAAAACATATTTATGATCGGGAAGAGTAGATGAAATTGACGGCTCCTAATGAAACTAAAGTAACTCACGGAAATTATTTAAACTGAAGTATCTCAGAGTTCAATTCCAAACTGAGTCATCTCGAGATCCAAAAACAAACTAACTTGTGTCAAATATCATTATTGAACTGACGTAACTCGGAAGGCATTCTGAAAAACCCCAACTCGATGAAGGTGATTAACTACTGTCTAATTCCAATTAATTACAATCGGTTCAATCACGGTGTTGTGATCGATATGTTTTTGTCTCTCAATTAATGCTGCAAACTTCGCGTACGCCAGAAACTGACGGCTGTCATAATAAGTATTAATTCTCAATGCTTGAATTGAGTTAGGCTTTTACAAAATGTCTTCCGAGTTACGTCAGTTCAATAATGATATTTGAGATACGTTAGTTTGTTTCTGGACCGTGAGATAAGTCAGTTTGGAATTGAATGCTAAGATACCTCAGTTTGAATAATTTTGGTGAGTTACTGCAGTTTCATTAGGAGCCGTCGAAATTTTACTTCCCGTAAAAAGTTAGCCAGACACACTGGGATCGGGATTAAGATCATGCATTAACATTTTTTGTTTATATCAAATGTCAAAACTGATATAAAGGGACACTAACCCGAGATCAATCAACCGTTAGCAATCGATACAATATTTTCACAAGAAAACAAAACCAATTTCATTGAAAATCATTCACCTATTTTTACGGGAATGCCGTTCAAAACCTGCATTTGCATCACAACGAATCAAAACCTTAAAGAACCAAGTACAGTTATTAAAGTATTAAGGTATTAAAGGTGATTATACAAATGGACACCAGACATTGAATACCATCAATTGACAACGGTCGTCCATGTGTTGGACTCACATTGACACCGCATAGATTTGATTTTAAATGCCGAGTTTTTTTTTAAGTATAAATTTCCAGACGCATCGCTGGAAGTAGTCGTAATTACAACGGCGAACTCTCAATTCCAGAGAAACTCGCCAAGTCCACTAATATGATCAGCACGCAGCTATCTTCGTACATACATGTACATATCTCCAAGACTCCTTAAGCTGAAACGTAGGTAATAGCTTATTGTAATAGAAATCACTCAGTAGAGTATAAAGGATATAATATTATGGAGCTCACACAAGGTCTAAACACGCATTTGCGCCACGTGCACGCGAATCTCGTCACGCTCACGCGGAGGTATATTTGCTAGAAACCAAGTGCATATAACTCTGCAATACAACGCGAGCTTGATGTCGGTATAGATGTACCGTGAAAGCGCCTCGACGGTTCACCAAGGGAGATTATGATGTGTTCTATCGGCGAGACAACCTCCCAGTGTACGTCTACCTACTATATTCTATAATACCAACTATAAACACCCGGGATCCTCAAGGGGAAGCTCTCGCTTGCGCCAAGAGATCCAAGCAGCCGTTTACCGCTAACGAGCACGCTCGCTAATTGACGGCACCCAATTAAGCCGTCCGGGCGCCGGGTGCGCACGGTCCGGTTGGACGATTCGCGTGCTGCTATGCTGAACTCGTTTCTCGTGGTCGTTGTCGTCGTCGTCGTCCTTGTGTGTTGATGATATGACCACCCGTTATATATGCAATAAAAATAAATAAAAAGAATTTGCCTATAAGATTTTTTCTCATGTTTTATTATCTTTCAAATGTTTGGCGTCTATTTCTGGGAAATATCGATATATTATATATTTATATATATATATATGTATATATATATAGTTATATACATTGCATATGACCGATTTTACGAAATTTGCAAAAATCCACACGTTTTAAGACAAGCTATATTTCCGAAAAAAAATGAAGTTGTAAAAAAGAAGCGAAGAAATGTTGCTACTGGCGTATCCGCAGCACGCGACTTTCTCATCACACTTGTTAGTGGCGTGAAGTTTTTATCGTGAATTCACTGGAGTATGTATTCTATTCGTACAGTGACGAACTGTACGAATAGAAATTTGAGAATTTCGTACATTATTTGCAATCTACGTTTCCCGCTGTCATTTGTTACGACCGCGTTTTTAAATTCGAGTTCAAGGTACGATAAGCCCTCGCGGGGAGGCGCGCGGGGTAACGTTAGCGCCTCCTTTTCACATCTCACTCTCGTTTTGGTGGTGTTGGTACTGCGACAGTTTGACAACTGGGATTAATATTTGAGTTATTCGTAGATCAAAAGTTTCGAATCTTATGGTGTATATAAGGCCTCCGCTGGCTTTGAAATTCGTATACAATGCCATGCGAATGATAAAAAGTGATATGATAAGATGCATGTATGAGTGTTTATAGTCTCAACTTCATGAGTGTGAATAACCTCAAATCTTTTTTGTTTATACCATTTTTAAATCCGACATCTGCTGTGAATATTTATAGTATAGTTCTTATTGGAACTTGCTCAAGTTTCTTGATAGTAGTTCTTTCTTTTTTTACTGCAAGCTAAGATGAAAGTTATTATGCTTCGGTATGATACATACAGATTCAATTATCAGCAAAAGAGCAGTGTACATAAATATGTAATTCAGTACAACAAAGATTCTGTTATTATCTTTTCTATCATTCACATGAAATTTATGAAATCATCAATTGTGGAAAAAATGTCTATTAGGTGAAATATGGCTTGTATTACAGGTCTACTAAATAAGTACGCAATTCATACTTCACAAAATAGACATTTTCCACAATGGTTGGTTTCAGAAATCTCACACGAGTGACTGAAAAAATAAAAATGTTTTTTCTATATACTAAAACCCTTGTTATTCCCTGCTCATTTGCTGGTATTTCTATCTGTATGTATCATACTGAAGCATAATAAATTTTACATTAGCTTGCGGTCCGAAAATGAATTAGATGTTTTATTTTACGTTTTCATATTTCAGGTAAACTATCAGAAGGAGTGGAGATTTTGGATTGGATTTCAATACCAAAATCACGATTTGAATGCAGATAGCGCATACCAAATTTCATGGCGGTCCATAGATTTTTTCAAAAGTTATTGTGGTTTCGGACAGTATATACAGACGCCAGACAGACAGACAGAAATGAGTTAATGTGTTTCTTGGAATCTAGGACACTCAAAATATATATTTCCATCAAAATCCAAGTGTCGATTTTTTTTTGGATTGCAATACTTCCTCTTTTTACATAGTTCGTATATGATGAGAAAGTACAAATATTTTACAAAGTTTCGTATCCTTTTTCGACATTGAGATTATCGTTATAACATTTTCGTATGTATGATTCATCAGGTAAAAACAAATAAATAAAGGTGGTTTTGATTGTTGAAAAACGAACTTGGTTTCCCTAGCTGGACTTTTTCGTAATTTTCTAAATTTAAAAAAAGGATCCATTTCTACGATAGCAAATGTTATAAACTATGATGTGTCCAAATTTTAAGTGAATTGGTGGAATATATTATTCGGCAGCTTTTTGATTGAATAAGAATAATTTCATCGTTCATCAACATTTCTCAATAAAAAGAATTAACCTTACAAGAATATCTGTGAATTCTGTCTAAAATATCGACCTCGTGATCCCTATACTCTCATGACAATAAAATATTGAAAATCGACCTGCTTTTTGAGCCCCAACCTTATTCAGATTCCTGAAAAAAAGATTTTCTAATTGTTATGCAGTAAAAGGTAAATTCGAATTAATTAACTAAACCTAAATAATTTTTCTTTTTGCGAGCCATACAAATCTTCTCAAGTGAAAAAAAATTTTTAATTGAAAATTCGCTCTATAAATAAATTAAAAGTGTACATGGCTCGATTGGATGATTCGCGTGTTGCTACACTGAGAAAAAAAATCGTTAGAACCAACAAAACGTGCGCTTGCGGGCGGCGAAAAGAATATTCTTTTGATCGAATGAAATATGTAATTGATCGAAGCAACAGCTGATCAATCCAAAAATGATTCGATTACCATTGTCAAATATTTTGTCCAATCGACAAAATATTTTTTTCGCCGCCCGCAAGCGCACGTTCTGTTGGTTCTAACGATTTTTTTCTGAGTGTATACTAAACTCGTTTCTCCTGGTCGTTGTCGTCATCGTAATCATTTTTGTGTATTGATGATATGGTCACCCGTTATATATGCAATAAAAATGAATTAAAAGAATTTGCCTATAAGATTTTTTTTCATGTTGTATTATCGTTCAAATGTTTGGCGTTTATTCCTGGAAAACATCGATATATAATTATATATATTGTGACATGATTTTTCGAATACGTCACAATATATATAATTATATACAGTGCATATGAGCCATTCTACGAAATTTCCAGACCCACTTTTTATAAGACAAGCAATATTTCCGAAAATAATTGTAGAGTGAACCGACCAGTAAATGAACAATTAAACAGACGACAAAACCCAGTGAATGAACATTTTTTATGCACTCTCTCACTCACTATTATGAATACTGTTCAATTACTGGTGGGTTTACCCTAGTTAGACTAGTACATTAAAATGTTGTTAGTTATGGAGTGTTCAAATTTGAATTGGATTGGTGGAATAAATTATTCGACACCACTGTAATAAAATAATAATAATTTAATCGTTTATCAACATGTTTCAATCGACTAAATTCATTATCATCCCTATACTCTCATCACAAAAAAATATTGAAAGTCGACCGGTTTTTTGGGCCACAAGCTTATGCACATTCCTGAACAAAATATTATCCATTTTTTTTACAGTGAAGTGTGGTTTTGAATTGATTCATTAAATGTAAAAACATTTTTTTCTTGTCGACCATAAAAAATGTATGGAGTGAAAAATATTTTATATAAAAAATGTACACGACCCGGTTGGATCGTCATCCTTTTGTGTTAACGATATGGTCACCCGTTATATATGCAATAAAAATTGATAAAAAGAATTTGTCTATAAAAATTTTTTATGTTTTATTCTCTTTCAAATGTTTTGTATTTATTCCTGGAATATAACTGGAATATACACTGTATATAAGCCATTCTCTTTGAAATTTTCAGACCCATAATTTTCAAACCAAGCTAGTTAAACGATATTTCTTCTGCCCTTTATTGGGTGAAGGCAATGACGTACTCGTGACAATCTGCCCATGATAATTCTTCAAAGAATATGGAAATACTCACATAACCAATAAATTATTCGGCACTGAGCCAATAAATGACTATAACACGATAAATATATCATGGTTCTCATCGTTAGATAAAATGTTGCTGCCTACCAGCAATTCGACGGCCGCGTATATGTTAGATAAAATCCATACAGGTTGAGCCAAACTTTCGAAATTTGCAACCGTCTATCGCTTGAACATAGGTTTATGGATGAGGTGGATAAAGAGGCTGATGTACCCAAATTTTAAGGTTTGTTTTTTTAATCATATACTAGCAGTTTATGGTGGGCTGTAAGTTTTATGCGATAGCAGTGGGTCTAAATTTATCGTTAGGTTTTGGAAATTTTAGGATGTAGTTGGTATATGATTTTTATCGTTCCAATTATGAATTGGATAATACTCAAATCACATATCTACCAAAATTACCCTGAACTCCGTAGGAACGGAAATTTTATTGAAAATATGACGTTAAAGACGGATAATAAATGTCATGTACGCTATTCATTTTCTATAAAGGCACTCTATAAAGCTAAAATGCAAATTAATGTGTTCATCGATTAATCGCCAGAGAAGGATTCATTTATGGATTTCGAATAATACGTCCCAGGAGGGCTTACAAAGTAACTTAGAATCATCAGGAACAGGGTGAAGGAGGTGTCATAAAGTGGCCTCGAAAGGTCTAGCACACATGGACTTAGGAGGGCATAGGGGGACTTAGAATAATCCGACATCGCGGCTTATAAGAGATGTAGAATAATCCGACCCTGGTGGTATTGGGGGCAACGACCCTTGGTCAGAAACGATGAACGACCACACAAGCAAATAAACAACTTTATGCAAGATGTATAGATCCACGCTTGTTCAGCTTAATTGTTTCCTTAATGTGAGATATATAAACGGGCTGAAACAATCACCTAGGGTCCTACATACAATCAAGAGGCTGCACACGAGTGAAAAGCTTAGTTATGATAACCAAGCGATTGGTTAATAATGTATCAGCCCATTAGTTTGTTAGCCCAACCGAGTTTCCCATTATACAACCATTAACTTGGTTCGTCCAACCATTAAGGGGAGGGAGTCAGGTCAAAAAAATTGAATTTGAAAATTCAATATCAACCAAATTCTCTTGCATATAAAAATGGTCAGTGAACTATGTTGTTGGTACTCGATGAAAGGATTTTTTACTGTTGTCTGACTTGCATATGCCTTTCAGTATTAACTTAAGCAAAGATCATAGGTTTTCCACTCTGCGCGTGATTCAGACGAAACTGCTAGGCAGATTGGGCTAGTTGACATCTCATTTTCTTCTTTATAAAAAGATACACCGGCAAGCGGAGCAAAATATATTTTTTTCATTCTGAAAGCAAAGTTAATCAATGATTTAGAAAATAGCATAAACTTTATTTATTATAAATTATGTCACTTAAAAACTATTACGTTTTATTAACATTTGCTCCGCTTAGCCGGTGTATCTTTTTATGAAGAAGAAAATGAGATATCAACCAGTCCAATCTGCCTAGCAGTTCGGTCTGAATCACGCGCAGAATAAGTTGAAAACCAAGTTTCGGCAAATGGCATTGAAAGTTTGTGACACAAAAAAAAATTTTTGCGCTACTTTGAACAAAATAAAAATATTATTTGCAAGTCAGATTTCAGAATGTTAGTAATTATTTTACAAATAAATGTTTTTTTTATTAACAAATAAATAAGTAAATGAATGCATAATATTTAAAAAAACCGGAGAATAACACTGGGATGATCTCTTTTATTGACAACATGACTGACAATTTGTCCGGTGTTAAAACATTCAGAAATGTACCTCAAACACATTAAATCACCACTTCAAAAGAAATAATACATATTTGAACACTTCTGATGATTGTTGATTCTGTTTTAAACACTGTTAATTTAAAAAAAACAGCAAATGGCCAATGGAATTAAGCTAATAACATAGTATGAACAAAAAATAAAAACGTCAATTAGAGGTTATGCCGCTCGAGTGTAGCAGAAGTTAATTTCCCGGTAGTAGCATGCTGTGCATGCGATACGCATCAAACTATCATAGCGCATGCCCGGTTATTCGCGCCAATTCAAATATGATGTAAATGTTACTTGTTGCATTGGAGACATCACACTGTCATCGCATCATTTACATCGCGTTTCACTAATTGTTTTAAAAAATGGTAAACAGATAAAAATTTATTTATAAATACGTAATCAATTTTTTTTATCTATAGAAAAAAATTATTAAAAAACAGGCATATTGCAGAAATCGGCAATTTTTCGGCTTTATGTTTAAGATTTTGAAGGTTTAGAGATCACACTTAACTAAACAATGCTACAGAAAGTGAAACAAGAAAAAATTATTAAATTAAAAAAAAAATTCACCACCCTTAATTATTTTGTGTCAACAAAAAATCGGCCTTAATGTTCGCATATAAAAACAATAAATAAATAAAATAGTTTCAAATTTAAATATAATATTCTGATATTTTTTTACGATTTTTGAGAAAATAAAATATAAATGGTAGGGTAGAAGTACCGGTCGTGGCCACTTTAAGAATTTTCCCATTTTCAAGTACTTGTGATTGGGACCAAATATAATAAAACTGTTTTGGACCTATACTTTTCATATCTGAGAAGAATATAATTTCAGATTTCTGGCATTAAAATTTTCATATGTATTGAGAAAACACTGGAAAATAGAAAAAAGTAGGAGCATCGCCATTTCACCAGTTCTGGCCACGTATGCACCGGTTTTGGCCACAGTAATGTACCGGTTTTGGCCATGCTTAAAATTAGGATAACGCAATATTCATTGCACTTCAAACATTTTTTAAGGTGTGTTTAATAAATCAAAATCATATTCTTATGAAAGCATCCAATTCCTCTACACAAAAATGTCTTTAAAGCACAGATGCCATCTGTGAACCTAACTAACCTTTTTTGACATTCGTCTCCTTCGTTTTGCACTTTTTCGTAGCAGCTTTCTTTGTCACAAATAGTCACAAATGATTATTTTTATCATGGCCATATCCGGGGCAACTTGCTTATTCAATGTATATGTATATATTCAATGCTTATTCAATTGATATGTGCAAAGCTGCATGCAATTCGCCAACTATATAATCCGAATATGTATCTAGAGCTTTCGTTAAAATCTTGCCGAATTCCGTAAGGAGTTGACAATTTGATGAATCAGCTGATGATACTTTAATTACTGACACAGTACTTTTTGTAATGGAGACGAACGGACGTCAAAATGACAATAAATGTTTCCAAAATACACAACGTTATGAAAAATTATGATTAAATATAGGTACAGAATTAAAATAGCCACGAAAAACGTATTTAAGTGTAGGTGTGGCCACAACCGGTACAGTGGCCACAACCGGTACTTCTTCCCTACCGTAGAACTTGGCCATTTTTGCGAATTTCGGCTTATAACTTTACTAACACATAGATTCCATGGAAATGAACATTTTTACAGAAAAAAAAAGAATTCGATTTTTTTACATTTTTTACCTGACTCCCCCCCCCCCCCCTTAATTTGGTTGGTCCAACCAACGACTTCCTGAGCTGAAAATATTTGAAATACCATCAGCCTGAAGTACCATCAGGTCCGGATGAGGCATCGGTCAGGCATGCCTGTTCAGGTTAGCCAAATAAGGCTCTGGTCCTGCCCGGATCATGTATCGGTATAATATTTCAAAACTGGCCAGCCTGAAATATTCCCCATCAGGCCGGGATTAGGCACCGATCGGGCATTCCTGATCCGGTTAGCTAAACACGGTCCCGATCCCGCCCGGATCATGCTTAGGTACATTTCCAATGTTGTTAGACTAAAGTTTTCCATAGCATGCCGCGAGCAGGCATCGGTCAGGCATTCCTGATCTGGTTAGCTAAATGAGGGCGTGGCCCTGCTTTTGGCCAGAATATACACCATTTCAGACGAAATTATCAGAGTACTGGAAGAGCATATCTGGCATTACCGGTGTACAATAAATAAATGAGAGATGTTTTTGTGTATAATATCGCTTATTATTGTAGTACTATCGATTAGAAATAGTTGTATTTTTATGTATGTGTCTTACACAATTATTCATGTATAAGGGATACAGCATATATTTTCTCGGCGACCGCATCACTTATATCCAAAATCATCAGTTCGCGATCGATATATATAGATATTGTTATGAATATAGAGATTAGGTCTTATAGGAACACACGGTATGACGATCGACAAACGAATACTTGACATACTTCACAGTAAACGTGACAGAAGAGAGTCTTGACAGGACTTTGACTGCGAGCAGACGTGCGAACAAAAACGTTAAAGATAAATAGAATCCATTGTAATTAATAATATCCGCCCCACAAACAAATATCCGCTTAATTCATTCGCTCGGTCGTAACAATATATATAGATTTACGTAGAGTAGATATAGATTGTTTTATGTAATCGTCAGTCTACATTCTAGTCTACGATCGTCGCAGTTCGTGAACTTTTTGTAGACGTTCTTCGTAGATTTATCGCCACTCTACATAGACGATTTTTTTTACACGGGTGCACCTGGCAATCAGTACTGCGATGGGTAACCACAAAGTTTATGACGCTCCACCCCTGTTCAGGGATCCCCTTACACAAAAATGCAAAATCTAGCATATACAATGGTCATGACAAGCTTTATCAGGCGAGCAAGGGCCTCAGTTTTTTCGTCACTCACTATATTTTTGAATTTTTTTTCCCCTATGGATTATTTAAATTCCGATATAGTTAGAATTGTATTGACCACATATTTTACATATTTTTTTAACGCAGATAAACTTAATCGTTTCAAATAATCGAACGAAAAGCTAGAGCCATGTAATACCCGAGTAGAAATTCAGTTACGGGGAATATCAGGCCCTAGCGTGGTAGCCGGGTTTAAATCTAAGGCCCCTGCCTGGCAACCTTATACGGGCCTTGCAGGAAAGTAACGCAGCGCATGATCAAAGCCAGATTAAGTTTTCCAGAAAATGGCCGGATAGAGGCTGCCCTACTAAGTAGGCTCCCCTACTTATAAAAACGGCAAATAAATTTCAAAATAATTATCTGCGCTCATCGAATTCGATTTATTTTGCACTTTCTATTGGATATTCGAGTTATTTAGTTTTCAGTACATATTAGTTGCTGAAAAAAACACATGTAAATTTATTTGCCGTTGGTGGGAATCGAACCTTGATCGTCTGGGTGACAGTTCTGCGCCTTAGCCCACTCGACCATTGACATCTTAGAAATTTTATATATTTATTGTCTATTTGAAGTATACTTAAAATGAAAACACGTCAAGACTGTACATCCATTTATTGTGATTACGACCGAAATATTCAAAATTGAAACATGATGGGGAGGTCACCCATTCAGGTACCGGCGTTTGACGGTCAGTACCTGGACAGATTTCAAAGTAATTCTAGCGGTACAGTCCCGTAAAACGTGAGTTTCAGCGAAAATTTCGAATACTTCTCGATGGGATAAAGATGAGAAAAAATCCAGCACACGCAAGGTGCTGAAAAGATTGATTTTGCATAACAATAATTTTTAAATGTTTTTAACGAATGCCGTATCTAGCCCTTACACGAACCTGATAATGTAAATTTACGGCATATTTAAAAAAAAACCATGCCATACGAAGACCGTATGCGGATCTGACCCGGGAAAGTAAGGTGAATTGGACAAAATCTTGGTCCAAATGCCACAGGAAGAGCTTATGCGAAACGGATAAGGTCGATGAATGGCATATCTATATAAGGTTACCGTATGTAAAGCCTGACATAAGCCTGATCCGGTAGAAAGACGGCATTTTTAAGGTAGAATGTCATATCTCGGCCTTACATGGACCTGATCAGGTGAACTTACGACGACTCCTAAATAAGGTTACCGTATCTAGCCTGACATCAGCCTGGTCCGGTGGAAAGACGGCATTATTAAGTACGAATGCCATATCTCAGCCTTACATGGACCTGAGCAGGTGAATTTACGGATGCCGCAAATAAGGTTACCGTACCTAAAATTGATCTGGACCTCGTGTGACAGCAGGTATGCCTGATGAAATTTCTACTCGGGTACTTACAAATTGGATAACATGTAATAAAGCGTTTGAGGTTCTCAGCCGGGGATGGGAATTCATTCAATAAAAATGTATTTAACATCTTTTACATCTCTACAATAATTATGAATGTTTTAGATGAATTATTGTTTTACAATGATTTCTAATATTTAATAGGCTTAATAATCCTTAATCACGTAGTGATTAAAGTAATTCAAATACATTATCATTGAATGAATGCCCATCCCTGTTCTCAGGTATATGCGGATTGAGTACAATTCATTCGGTGTCATTATGTATGTCTTCTCATTTCACGTGAAACGGCCATTATATTCATTAGGTAGACGCGCCTGTGCTTTCATTCGTGTAGTTAATAATGGACTTCTAGTTATCTTGGAGTTTTTTTTAGATTTCTCCAATCTTTCCAGTTTATTGCGCTTTACAGTAATTCGACGTTGTCTACAATTACGCTTATTCTGTTATTTAAAAAATTTCAAAGAAGCATCTCTCGTAATTGGGAAGTCAAATTGTATTTTGGAATTATCAAAAGTAAATTTTGTCATTTTTCTTTAAATTTGTTTAATGTTCTTCTAGATCATTTTCAGAGCCATAGCACCAACTTTTGGGTACCCGAGTTGCAGTCTGAGATCACAATTCGGTATATTTCGGCTGAGTTGTAGGAGACGCTTAAGAAAGTTAGTTGGTGTCACGTCTGCGAGCTCGAGATATTTGAGTCCCCAAGTCAGAACAGTATACAGTAGAGCTGCCTTGCTTATGCTATCATAGAATTTTATAATACTTTGCCAAGAGTTGCAGAATCGATATGACAGTACCGCGTATAAGTTTCACTTTTGCAATAGCTTCATTTGCTGTGGTGAGTCCTAGAGCGACTTTCGTGATCAGGGCGCCTAGAGTAAACGCCTTTGTAAATTGAAACTCAGATGTCGATATCTCAAAATTTGCCGTCGTTACGGAAAATCATAACTTTTATCTACACTGGGAGAAAACTCGAAATTCTGACAACCTCGCGCGGAAATTGGTAAATATTACTTTGGCTGAAAGAAATAGAGGTTGACGCAAACACCAATTCATCGAGGCAATACAATGCATTTCTTTGAGCGAACTACTTCATGTAATTGAGCGTCAACATAACAATGTTTTGGCTGAATATTGATGCTATTGAGCGAATGGCAGTGCAGTTGACTTAACCCTGTGAGGGGTTAAGACAACAATTTTTCGGTACTTAAAACGCGTGTAACGAGTGGTTGAGCCAATCACGCGTGGCAGACTAATCAGGAAAATGATTTCTACGAAGCAACTGTATTGAAATGGTCGCGAAAATTCTTTCATGCTTTTGAAAGAATCTCGGTGTAACTAGCTTCTACAAAATATTAAGTTGTAGCAGCGACGAGACGGTCGTAGGAGTCTACGATCGTCCCAGTTGGTGAACTTTTTGGAGACGTCTCTTAGTAAATCTATCGGCACTCTACATAGACGATTTTTTTTACACGGATGATCGGTTTTTACAACTACTTTTTTCTTTCAGGCTCGCGTAACTTCGACTTACTCTCATCCTGCTCTTTTCGTGCCCCCAACTTGTTCTCACCTTGCTCTCAATTTGCTGTCATTTCAGTTTTTTCCGTTGGTTGTCAAAGAAACTGCAACCTCGTTGGTAGAGTAGCGATAGTAACAATAACCAGATGATATCATAACCTCGTCTCACCGGTTGGCTGATGCAACGAATCATATGGATTGGACAGCAATTTGATAGTTGCAGGAACTAAGTCGTTGTTCGTACATACAACTTTTTGCTACCAATCGAAAATGACAAAGACTGTAATTTGCATTTGGTTTCAATGACTAACACCTGACACAACACACGCTAGAATTGGTGGCAGTAACTGCTTTTTTACTTTCTCATCACATACGGAGTATGGATAAAGAGAAAGTATTGCAATCCAAAAAAAATTCGACTTCCAGATTTTGATGGAAATAGATGTTTTGAGTGTCCTAGATTCCAAAAAACACATTACCTCATTTCTGTCCGTCCGTCTGTCTGTCTGTCTGTCTGTCTGGCGTCTGTATGTGCCGTCCGGAAACACAATAACTTTTGAAAACATCTATGGACTGAAATGAAATTTTTTGTGTGTCTTCTGCATTCAAATCCTGGTTTTGGTATTGAAATCCAATCCAAAATCTCCACTGCTTCTGATACTTTACCTTAAATACAAAATAAAAAAAAATAAAAATTTTATTTATTTTTGTACCGCAAGTTAATATAAAAGATATTATGCTTCAATGTGATACATACAAATAGTATTACCAGCAAATAAAAAATGAACAACAAGAGATTTAGTATATAGAAGATTTTGTTTTTTCAATCACCCACATAAGACATCTTAAACTGTTGTAAAAAATGTATTGCTTGAAATATGTTACTTTCTTGTGTTATTGTGTTACACATTCACTAAAAAAAAGAACTGCAATGATCTTGAGCAGTTTTCAATGATAACATACTATGAATATTTACACCATATGTTAGATTAAAATTTAAAAAAAGAATGTAAAAATACAAGAGAAACACATTTGAGGTTATCATCACTCTTGATGTTAGACTATAAACACTCATGCACTCATCACATCATAGTTTTTTTATTTATTTTATCACTCGTATAGCATTTTATACCAATTCCAAATGCTGCTCATACACACCATAATATGCGAAACGTTGGAAATATCAAATAAAATGTAATTCCGACTGTCAAACTATCGCAATGCCGACGATAATAACATCAAAGGGAAAGAGAGATGTGAAGGCGCGCGCCGGCGCGCGATGTCACGCTCGCTTTCTCGCGCGCGCGAATTTCGAATTTACAAACGCGTTCTTGACAAATTATAGCTAAAAATGGAGATTACAATTAATGTGCGAAATTCACACATTATTAATCACTATAACCCAGTAAATTCACGATAAAAATTTTACACCAGTAACAAATTTTTACTTTTTCATCACATGCAAAGTATGTAAAATAATATTTAAAAAATAGGTCTAATTTTTTTTTTTTTTTCAAAAATAGACCTAAATTTTAAAAAAGACCTAATTTTTTTTTAAATAAGCCTAAATAAGCTAATTTTTTCAAAAATAGACCCCAGAATTTTTGTGGTCAGTACTTGGATGGGTGACCGCTTCTAACCCGAATAAGTCCCTCGATTCTTGACACGGCGGCGAAGGCGGCGGCGCGATCTTTTTATAATATAGAGAGATATTTATTCATATATAACTACAAAAACGAATATTACGAACTAACTTCACAAACTAATTTCACAAACTAATTTCACAAACTAATTTCACAAACTAATTTCACAAACTAACTTCACAAACTAACTTCACGACAGTAACGTGACGCCAGTAACAATCGTGATGAGAAAGTCACGTTTTGCGATCACGCCAGTAGCAAGTTTTTTCTTTTCGTGTAGATAACAAGACAACAGGCTAAATATCGAGTTAGATATTGAACAAGACATCAAGCAAAATATACTATGATATATTGCACAATAACTTGCTGAAATAATTATTTTGGAAGGTCCTGGAAAATATTCATTCGACTCAACAGGTATATCGCCAGGGCTATTTTTTTCGGCCGCGGGAAAGTTGAAGTACGTTCGAATCTCAGATATTCAACCGTAAATTAATGCTCAATTGTTGGTTTAGGATCGATTTTTTGCACCAAGCAGCGTATATTTTTCACTCAGCTTTCCTTCATGTCCCGATTCAAACTTAAGCGTTATTGATTTTTCGGTTCATTTACTGTTGGATCAAATACCAAGGAAAAGTTGATAAAAGCTGACATCGAGAAACGTTAAAACGCAGGAACATAAAAAAAATATAGTCCTCAATTCTAAAAACGAAATCGGCGATTTCGATTTTAAAAAATGTAACGTATTCGGAATCTTTTGTGTATGCATCCGCTACATGTACAACGGCATGAGTGAGCCCATCAAGCATATACGACCAGGTGCACTCTTTCACCTTGTAAACCAGAATGGTGTGCAGTTTTATTTCCCTTCGTACCATTAGATTTGAGGTCGTTTCGAACTTCTATATAACGGTGAAAAAGCGTTGTATTGTTGCTCTACGCTCTGTAACGCACTGGACTATACATAAAGGATGTGTATGGGCATATTGTTTTGTAACCATCGTCACTCTTGTAACAACCCTTCATCATGCTGACACTCAGTCATGTTATCATGCATGTATTCTTGTACATGTAGATTTGGTATTGGAGCTTCAATTTTATTGGACCCTACTCTGATCGCTATTCTCATTCTATCTCTGGCACACACGCGCACTCACTTGACGTAGGGTTAATTACATTTGAACGAGATAACATTACTCTCGATGACACGAGTTGTCCCGTACATTCACAACATGGATGTCCTCGATGTTACCAAACATTATTTTGCGCATAAGAAATAGTGATACCACTCGAGGTTCATATTTTCGGCTTGTCGATTGACAGAACTCAGTCAAGACACATTCTTGAATCGTATATGGGGTATTCCACGGGTAGTGGGACAGATTTTTTCCAAGGGTTCTCAAATCCGACGCCCGTACAGAATATCATTTCTTACACTGTTAAAAAAAATGAAATTTACAACACAAATATTGGAAATTACTATTCAAGTGTATATTAAATTCACAAACTTTGTGCAGAAAAGGAGAATTAATACACGTTGTGTTGTAAATTTCGACATAACCCGTAATTTTACTACGTATAATAAATTTACAACACATGGTGATAATTTTAGTATAGGTATAGTGAAATTTACAACATACAGCTTTGAATTTTCAAAGACAATTTATGAATATTCTTATACATGTAGTGTAACGGGACATCCTTACCCCCGGCGAGATTTTGGCAGTTGCCACTAGGTGACCAACACAGATGAGTTGTAAAATTACAATACAGTAACGGTCAATTTTATATACCAGTGTTGTAAAATTCAACGACGCAGTTGAAATTTCATAAACGGTTTCTGTAAAAGTGCTTTCTGCACATGTTTACTAATTTTACCTCGGATTTTTTTAACAGTATAGGATTATCCTAAGAGTCTTCCATTGTTATAGGGTCCGGTTAATTGTAGATATCTCTTGAACCCCGATAAAAAATTCGATACAAAAACCATTTTCGGACCGTAAATCTGAGGCCTATATCTGAGGTGTAAATATAGAGTATAAATAAAATGTCACCAGTGCTTTTTAACCGGAGTAAAGTCTTTTTTCCAATTATGCAATTACAATGGTAACCACACTTGCAAAAAGAAATGTACGGCAATAAAACTTTTAAAAAAAATTTTTATTTAATTTCTACCATTTCTATATTTCTTTTTAATTTATATTTTATTTAGGTCTACTTTTTTTTCTTCAAAATTTTACTGAGCATTGTTCAATATGTACCAAAACTGTCCTCGAAATTTCAGCTTGCTTTTTTTTTTATTCGCTGTCAATAAAATAGTGAAATTTTTTTTGTCAAGAAAAATTGTGCATCTATTTTACAGCGAATAAAAATAGAAGACAACCTCAAAATTTTGGTTAGGGGTCAAGATAGCGAATAGCTACAATAACGAATTTCAAAACAATGGTCATTCTAGATTCAGACGTTCATTATATTTAAATTCGCTATTTTAGGTATTCGCTGTTTTGATCAATCGCTATTTTGGCCCCCCCTCAAAATTTTACTACAATTTGATATCATCTTGAACAACATTGAGTAAAATTTTCAAGAAATTCGAGGGTAAAAATAAAAAATGGTGTTTATTTTCTTTTACCCTTAGAGTCCACTGCATTTCCTTGAAAATTTTACTGAATCTCGAAAAAAACATATAGGATTTCGATCGTAAAATTATGATAGTACTTCGTAAATTCGCGAGCGAAAGTCCATATTTGGAACGATAGGTATTTTTTAAACTCGTTTTCTATCATTTACTTTTTTATTTACTTATTTAATTATTCCCAGCAAAACGCCCGTCAACTTTGTACAGGTGACTATGAGTAAGGTTTAGAATGAGGAAACAATATGTGAGGGCAGTCTTTGCATCCTTTTGAAATATATATGTATATATAAGCTGAGCGAAATGGCCTTGATCTGTCAAGCATCCTTACAAATTGAATTTCCCCACTCTCCCAAACATCGCCCGTCATAGAAATCTGTTATTCGATTTGATAAATCTAATACCCAAATCTCCAGGGACTTAATACAAGCCTTACACTAGCGTAGGGCTATCCAGTGGCTTTTCGTCTTGATCTAAATTGCCGATATATCCGGATGGAGACTCCCCTCCGAAAACGACCATTACAGTCCACCCTCTGTTCTTTCGCGGTCGTGCAGAGCGGCAGGATTACGAGGGGTCTACGGTGGCACACGTACAAGATATCCCGCGATAAAATATTTCGAGCAAAAATTCAAAAACGCATTACAAAAATATCGCCCAAAAATAATAACCCACAAAAACGAAGTAGAACCTTGTACATTGATTCCTAATTATTTCGTAGAGGCAGCTTTGCAAAAAAGTGGAAATCAATGAGAAAGAAATATTCAAGGATCTACTTTGCATCCTAGTCAGGGTTTGAAACGTTACTTATTAAAAGTAACGCGTTATTTGTAACGCGTTACCGTTATACTAATGTAGCTGTAACGTAGTAACGTAGCTACGTAGTAAAGTAGCTGTTCGAATGTTGAGTCGTTCAAATTCTCTCTAAGAGGCGAATACATTGGGCCCCCAACACTAAAAAGGTGTTCGACGGAAGCGCTGCTGGGCATCATGCTTGTATTGTGCTTAATAAATAATTCCTTCAGCTTTGGATATTCATTCAACATCGAGACATTTGTTTGACTCGAATTTTGGAAGCGTCACAGTTCTTCTTGTCCACTTTCATCTTTTAATTTTTTCGTGAATCGACCGATGTACTTTCATCGTCGGCACTCATTTTTTCTGAATGTTAGTATATTATTTCAAGTAGTTCAAATACGTCCGAACGAAATATAATCGCTCGAATGTAGGCAAAGGCGAAACGGCCCACCAAGTCAAGGAACGTCAAACAGTTATCAAGTCGAAACTTTTAGAATAAGATATTCCTTAAAATGCCACGGGACGGCGCTGTAGCAGCGCCAGTCTATCTCCCTGCGGCAAATTATTACATTGGCACTGTACACTCCACAGGGATACCAATGAAAATGAACGAAAGCTACTTATTAACAAACATTTTGTGTCTTCCCGCGTACAAAAAAGTAGTATATTTGAGATTCTCAGAGAGATTTTCGGAAGAATCTCGGTGAGAATCTAGCCGAGAATCTCGAGAATCTCACAGAGAATCTCTTTGAGAGTCTACAATGGTTCCCGCAGCAAGCTTCTTTCAGAGATTCCTAAGATTCCAGAGAATCTATCACCGATTCTATACGAGATTCTCGAGAATCTATCCTAGCTTCTTACCGAGGGTCTTTAGAAAATCTTTTATTTAAATTGGTACAATCTATCCTAAATTCTTTAAGAGATTTCAGAGAATTTATCGTGCATTCTGTAAGATAAATCTATCCTAGATTTTTCACGAGATTCCAGAGAATCTATCCCAGATTTTTCTCGAGATTCCAGAGAATCTGTTCCAGATTCTGTACGAGATGTCAGAAAATCTATGCCAGATCCTTTTTTAGATTCTCACTCGGAAAATCATATAGAATTTACCCTTAATTCTTTTCCAAATTCTTTCAAAGGTCTAGAAAAAGTGAAAAGACTCTATCCCAGATCTTTTCCGAGATTCTCGTTTAATTATCATATAACGAATAAAAAAAGAAAAATAAAAATGATCAACTCCAAGGAAAAAATTGAAAAAGAAGAAATGTGACAGAAATAAATTTTCTGAGCCCAATTTATGTTCAGCGGGTAAAGTTAGACTCCATAGTAAATTTTAGGTGAGTTTCGTTGGGTTCTATATAGAATATATACTAAGTTATGTAGAGAATCTATCCTAGATTCTATAAGTCTAAGTAGAATCTATAGAATCTATCCTAGATGTATAGAATCTATCCGAGATTCTGTACATATATAGATTCTCGAGAATCTCGCATAGAATCTGCGATAGATTCTCCAGAATCTCAGGAATCTCTGAAAATTTATGTTCAGCGGGTAAAGTTAGACTCCATAGTAAATTTTAGGTGAGTTTCGTTGGGTTCTATATAGAATATATACTAAGTTATGTAGAGAAGCTATCCTAGATTCTATAAGTCTAAATAGAATCTATAGAATCTATCCTAGATGTATAGAATCTATCCGAGATTCTGTACATATATAGATTCTCGAGAATCTCGCATAGAATCTGCGATAGATTCTCCAGAATCTCAGGAATCTCTGAGAGAAGCATGCTACGGCAACCATCGTGGACTCTCACAGAGATTCTCTGTGAGATTTTCGAGATTCTCGGCTAGATTCTCACCGAGATTCTGCCGAGAATCTCTCCGAGAATCTCGAATATACTACTTTTTTCTACGCGGGTTAAGAAAGTAACGAAAAAGTAACGATAATTTCGATACTCGTTACAAAAAATTTGTAACGAACGTTATCTTAGCATTGCTCGAATAAAAATGTAACAACGTTACCGACCGTTACTACCAAACAGTAACGAATTCACTAACGACGTTACTAGTAACACGTTACTTCCGAACCCTAATGCTAGTAAAAAAAAAAAATTTAACTAAATTTCAGCAAAATTCTAGTCGACAAGAAATAATTTTAAAAAAAATCAAATTCATATACTGAACCGTTCTACCGATTGTCACTAAGTTATATGTGAAAATCAATTTGTGGCATAACTGAATATTATTTCGTTTACGTGGAGAATTTGTGCTCGTTACATCAAATTGTCTAAAATTGGATGAAATAACGACAGTTTAAAAACAAAAATTTAACTCTGTAAACGCGAACCCCTTTAACGATTCGTCTCAAATTCAATACCAAACACTGTTAGAAAAGATTGCAAGTTTTTATTCATAAACTCGTCATCGAAATTTAATATGCAATTGTTGTATAAAATTCATGTACTTTTCCAGTAAAATTAAAGCAAATTATTAAAATTCAAGTACTTGTACTGTAAAATTGAAGTAAATTCTTGAATGCGCTATACCATACATTAATTGTACATTACACTTGTATACTAAATTTAATATACTAGTTTATGAACAAAAACTTCTAGTAAAAGTACACTAAATTTCAAGTAGATTTTTTTCACAGTGAAAATCACATCAGTTTGTTTAATTTTCATACGAAGTTTCAGCCTGAGAGATAGAAATTTTATTGAGAATGTATTTTATTGAGATGGAAATAAAATTTTTATCAAGTATGCATTTTATGAATATAGCATATTCACATACTTTTCACATATATTGCATAAAAATTGGCAAACATACATTATTCAAAGGATACACATATACTTCACATCATATCATATGTATATGAAAGGTATCTGCAAAGGAGACACTTATTTATGTACAACCGATGTACATCGGATATCCTTGCGTTTATAAAAAGCATATTCAACGTATGTATCTGCATATTCTATTACGTCTAAACGACATGAAAGTAATATTCTACGCATGTACATCACAGATTCGTATGCACAGGCAAAATAACTAAAATAACATTCATACAATGAACCATAATATTTATTTATTATGTTCACGGGCAGAATCCGTTTACAGAAGAATGTGAATCCATCCCCTAAAAATACAATTTTTCGCTCATCATAGTGTTTCAATAATTCGAGAAGTTAACAATTTTAACAAAATAATTTTTTTTTATTGGCAAAGAAATTTCGAAATAAATTCATCGGTAGTATACGTATCATAGATGGAAATCTTAATAGCTACTATGGGCACGGTGAAACGCATAAGCAAAACCAAGTAGAACCTTGCACATTGTTTCCTCATTATTTTTCACATTTTGCAAAGCTATCTTTATGAGGAAGTATGTTAATCAATTTTGGCTTCCTCATAGAGGAAGCTTTGTAAGAAGCGAAAAATAATGAGGAAACAGTGTGCAAGGTCCTACTTTGCATCCTTGTTTTAATTAGATAAACAAACATATTGTGAATTCGCTTTTTTCTATTTCGTTATTCCGTTATTTCGTTATTATTAGAGCGTTCCCGAAAGTAAACGTGATAACGTATATTTTTAAAAATAATTCAACATTCCATAAAGTCAAAAATTTCATACCTTTCATTGCTAAGCTATACATATGGGTCATTCCACGGGATTTCGCACAAAAAAAAACCCGACCGACTCCAATTTTCGCCTAATTTTTTTATATTGTTGACTATGTCAAACGGAGCATCTGTGAATTTTTTGAGAATTTTATTCTTATATTTCGACGAGCCATAAAATAAAAGGTGAAAAAAATGAAAAAAAAAATCTGACGTCAAGTGGAATAATGATATCGACAAAAATAACTAGGACAAAATTTTCGTAATTCAACACAGTTTACGGTAAAAATAATCAAAATAAAAAATAAACATAACTTCTATTTTATTTATGTCTTTTACCAAGAAAAGGTACCATTTCGCTAATTTGGCCCCCTCCGATTTCAATACAAAAAATCACGAATATACTACATGGAGTCCCAAACATTTTAAGCACAAGCCCAAGATGGAGAACGCATTTTACCCATTTTTAAAAAAATATTTCGGGTAATTGATTTTTTTAATTTTCTTCCAATCTTCTGCGAATTTTTTTTATGTAATTGGTAATATTAAAAGGAGCTTATGTGATTTTTTTCATAATTTAATTTAAAAAATTGTATTTTCGTTGCGTCTTTTACAAAAAAAGGTACCATTTCACTTATATGGACCTCTCCGATTAAGTTAAAAAAATAACAAAATTACTATACGCCTCAGGCGTATCTCGCGACGCTAGCGCTCGAGCGGCCACTGCGTGCGTAACGAGACGATCAGCTGATCGCACGCCCCAGGCGTACCCCAGGCGAATCTCGCGACACCAGCGCTCAAGCGGCCACTGAGTGAGTAAGAAAGCGATCAGCTGATCGATTTCTTTTTTTTTAATTTAAAAAATTGGTAATTCGATTACATTTAATGAATCGAATACATCTACATATAAAATTATGAAAAAAATCACATAAGCTCCTTTTAATATTACCAATTACATAAAAAAATACGCAGAAGATTGGAAGAAAATTTAAAAAATCAATTACCCGAAATATTTTTTAAAAAATGGGTAAAATGCATTCTCCATCTTGGGCTTGTGCTTAAAATATTTGGGACTCCATGTAGTATATTCATGATTTTTTGTATTGAAATCGGAGGGGGCCAAATTAGCGAAATGGTACCTTTTCCTGGTAGAAGACATAAATAAAATAGAAGTTATGTTTATTTTTTATTTTGATTATTTTTACCATAAACTGTGTTGAATTACGAAAATTTTGACCTAGTTATTTTTGTCGATATCATTATTCCACTTGACGTCAGATTTTTTTTTCACCTTTTATTTTATGGCTCGTCGAAATATAAGAATAGAATTCTCAAAAAATTCACAGATGCTCCGTTTGACATAGTCAACAATATAAAAAAATTAGGCGAAAATTGGAGTCGGTCGGGTTTTTTTTTAATGCGAAATCCCGTGGAATGACCCATATATAATGACTGAATATTGTTTCATTTACATACCAAATTTGAGCTCGCTATCTCAAGTTTTGCAAAAGTTAGAATAGACCGATAATGTACATTTTTTGAAAAATTTATAATTTCATAAAAACTGAACCACTTTACCGATTCGAGACAAATTCAATACCAAACAACATTGAGTGCACCTGCTCTTATAAACAACTATTTAGCAAAATAGAGTAAATTTTACGAAAGTTAGAGCGCCCACGCCTTTTTTTTTTCAAAAAATTAAAAGCGGCATAAAAACGAAATTTTCGTACACATTTTGTCGAAAATTGCTACAAATGAAGAAGGCCTGCTGCTACGCTTGTGTGCCAAATTTGAGCTCGCTATACAAAACGGTCCTTGAGTTATCGGCGTTCGAATTTTCGGGGTTGTACACACACACACGCACACACATACGGACATTTTTTTCTAGATCACACTGTAAAAAAAATCTACTTGAAATTTAGTGTACTTTTACTGGAAGTTTTTATTGAAGTTTTTATTCATAAACGAGTATATTAAGTTTAGTATACAAGTGTAATGTAAAATTAATGTATGGTACAGCACATTCAATGATTTACTTTAATTTTTGCAGTACTTGAATTTTAATAATTTTCTTTAGTTTTACTGGAAAAGGACATGAATATTATACCACAATTGTATATTAAATTTTGTTGACGAGTTTATGAATAAAAACTTCCAATCTTTTCTAACAGTGTTCTTTTCTGGACGTTTTGGAATATTCTGCCCTGACATAATAATCTCGAAAAAAAAATTTCATGAAAACAAAGCTTCCTCTACGAGGAAGCAAAAGAATGGCTTTATCACGAAACTCAACGTGTATTTTTAGTACCTTCACTCCATTTCACTCAAAAAGTCGATTCCAATAACTGATTTTGAGCGTCGGCAAAACAATATTTGGTGGGGCAAAGTGGAACAATTCCTAAAATTCGGAAATGTATGATTTTTTAAACTGGGTGCCACTGAACGTCATCAGCGTTGATGATATTTTTATATCAATTGTGTTTTCAATTAATTTTGACATTTCGTAAAAAAAATATCGACAGGAGCAAAATAGGACGGTCTCCGAAACATTTGCTTCGCTTATTTGTATCGAGTTCTCATGTGGGATACGAAACATGAATATAATATATATATTGACTGCGATTGAGTGCATGAGCGTTAGTTAGTATGATTATCGCGAACAATGCGTCAAAATGGTTTTAAAAACATTGTATTTTGAATAATACGGCTTAATTGTATTGTAGAAAAGCGGTTTTAATCAAATGTCGAAGTGGTTTACTTTGCCCCATCTTCCCGTGCATATATACAGAATATATATGATATTGTGATAATGTTCAATCGTGCTTTGTCAGTACTTATTGTTTATATTGTACAATGTTATTAAATTTGTATTGTTTTTTTAACAACAACATTTAAGAACAGATAACAACCTAACAACGATAAGATTGAACCGTTTCTCATTAGTCAAATCAGTGCTTCATCTTTGCAAACGTTACTGTAAAGTGCCACGTATTAACATATGAAAAATGGCAGGTTAATTCATATTACAGGATATGTAAGTAACCCGGAGAAACATTGCACTGAGTAAAATTTCTGGGGTAGAATATAGTGAGCATAATTGAGTGCCGAATAGCATTATTTATTGTTGCGGTGACCATAAAAGCATTGTTGTTTTCTCAGGAAGATATATCGTATACTACAATTACCTTATACTGTTAAAAAAATTTATTTGAAAATTCATAAAATGTATATAAAGTTTTATGCACATATAGTATGTGAAATTTTATTGACCAATATGCAAGAATATTACCTTAGTGGCCATTCATAAATGACGTCACCACACAAGGGGGGAGGGGACCCGAAAAAAATGACGTTTTGTGACGATACAGGAGGGGGGGGGAGGCACAATTGTGACGTCACGCATTTTTCATTTTTTTAAAATCCTCACGCAAAGTTTCGCAATCTCTTGGGGAAATTTTTTTAATTTCGACTCCACTATAACGAAATGATTTCTTCCGATTATTTCATTTGTAATCTTCGTTTTCACTAGTCTTGTAGCATTTTTAGTCAACGAATAGAATATTTACGTTTTTGTTAAACCAGTGTATGAAAAGCTCCATTATTGTTCCTACTATTCATAAATAATATTTAAAAAATTTATCATCGTTCGACTATGTATGATATATATATAAAACGTTTTTTGATAATACAAAAATTGAAATTATTTTAAGTTTATGGGGAAGGGGGAGTCAGGCGAGATCGCGTGATGTTATGTTTGGGGGGAGGGCTTTGCAATTGTGACGATACGCGACCAGGAGGAGGGGGGTCCAAAAAGATCAAATCCGTGGTGACGTCATTTATGGACGGCCCCTTACTGTTATATCGAAAATAATTATTAATATTGTAATATTCATATAGAAAATTATTTGAAATTTATAGTACAGTGTATGAATATTTCAAGTAAAAAATAACGTGAAAGCAACATGCAAACTTTGCATCTTCGTTTTAGGAAATTGATGGTATTCCCATATTCCAATTCTCGTAATATTCGTAATATCCACAAGTAATTAATGTGAATTGCGAAAAAGTGGTCTGTGTAGTATTATTGTAGGCATAGCATCCTTTACCAGATCTTCCTCGAAACGACGTTTACCAAAACATCCGCAATATTTACCAGAACTTGGGTTAGTGTCATCATTTTGCTGCGGAACATGTATCCAAGATTATTTTGCGGGGTTATTTTTACGTAAGCACTTTCTCCTAAGCTGAACAAACTACTAAAAAAACGAATCTTCATTCACCATTTTTGCGATACGATTATTTTGACTCATTCTATCAAGAATTCCACAAAATATACAAATCGACCGATAACGAAGTGATTAGTAACTACTGCTTGACGAGCTAAAGGTTCTGAGTTCAACTCGTGTTTATCTATTTCTGTCGTCATCGTTATCGGATAGTACGTCATTGTTTTGCTTTTGGTCAAAGAATATTGACTGTATTATTATTTGTGATTCATTTAAATTAGCCGAAGTTTTGCGAACAATCTACACCGAACAGAATGATTTGCATGTTCAACATATATACGTTTGATATGCAATTTTATGATTATGTAATCTTATATACGATATAAGGTTACTTACAAAATGTATCGTATTGGTAAGTAATTTTTTTAAAACCTGACGCATTGTGGGCCTAGCAATTTTCGATGAAACCTTAAGGTAATCGCTATTGGCTCTGAGTGTCAACGCTGCAAGCGATCAAATGTTCTTAAGGAGACTTCTGCGCTTTTACAATTTATGGTCGTTTAATTAACGTTTCTGAGCGGTTATTCACGTAGCAGGCTTAGTTTTTAATATATAAGGGGAAAATGCACCAGATTTTTTATTTTTATTTTTTATGTGCAGATTTTTTATATATATGTTTTTTTTTAAGTGACAGATGGTATCCCATAATTCAAAAATCTGCAAAAATTTTGAAAAATACTCTGTTGAATATCAACATTTTTCAGCTTCGAGCCAAAGTGGAAAAGATTTTTCTTCATATAGTTAAAAAAATTTGTTGATAAAAAAATTATAAAATCAATCTACTATGGACGACTTGTCAAACATTTCTTTATATGAAACTGTATTTTTCAGAATTGTAGTAGATGTGCCTGTAGTAGATTAATTTTTTTCTATTTTTTAATAATTTTTTAAATCAAAAAAGCTTAAAAACTATAGGAAGAAAAAACTTGCCCGCTTTAGCTATAAGCTAGAAAATATTGATATTCAACAAAGTATTTTTAAAATTTTTAAATTATGGCATTCGATATGTCATTCTTTTTTAAATATGAAAAACAAATATTTGTCTAACCAATCTTAGAAAAAATTACGAACCAAATCGGAGAGGTCGAGGGTCAGATCCGGGTCGAATCGGGATGGAATGTCCCATAAGTAATTTCACAGCCGTGATACAAATAGAAAATTGACTAATATTTGCAAATGTTCGATATCATGGTTTCTTGTGCGGTTTTTTAAAAGAATAAACCATAATAATAGTCCAATTATAACAAGCAATATCTCATTTGGATTATTGAAGGATCCTCAATCGATTGGCCGTCCAGATTTTTTTATAGTATCAGTGGTTCAAAAAATACAACCGTTTGATTATCCTAACCTAACCTAACATCAGGAATACAAATAGCTGTAACTTTTGAATTACTAATACTATACAAAATCTGGACGGTTAATCGATTAAGAATCTTCTAATACTCAAAATGAAATATTGCTCGTCATAATTGAACCATCATTATGGGTTATTCTTTTTAAAAAACTGCACGAAAAAACATGACTTCAGACATTTGCATATATCAATCGATTTTATTTTCCAATCACTTGTTGTGAATATACTTATATATTAAGAACTAATTCTGCTACGTGTGAAATACCTCGGAATTATTCGTTAAACCACCAGAAATTGTAAAAACGTTTTTAAAAATTTAGCACTGATTTGACGAGTGTGAAACGCAGTAGCAACCTTAAATGTTCAACTACTGGACCCTCGCAACCCTCTTTATTTTATAGGCCGGGTCATAACACTGGTAAACATGGAAAAGACGTGATAGCTCTCATACATTGAGCATCTTAATATCTTAATCATTGGTTCGTTCTCGGAATGAGTTGGGAATATCCGACAATGGTCTCCTTATGCGACGACTGTTTTCGCTTGCGCGAAGAAAAAAATGCACAGCGTTCGCTGTCTGTCTCTTTCATCTTTCTTTTCATTCCCACTCATACAGATACGTCCTCTCAATACGAATTGTACACTTAATGTACACTACGTATAATTCTTTGTCAGTTCTGTGTAGTCACGCAAAAAGCTTAAACTGTTTCACAGGGGAAGAAGAAGCAATATGGTTTAAATCACAGTAAAAAAATTACTCTGACTCTGAACAACATGTTTTTTAGCTACCAATGCCTCAATCAGTTTCGAGGAATAACGTTTTTTCAAGCAAGCCACATAAAAGGATAGTCGTGTAACGAGTATTGAGATTACGCTTTATTGGAACACACGATATCACGATCGACAAACTAATTGATGATCAACTTCACGGTGATAGTGACAGAAGAGAGTCTTGAGTAGACTTCGACAGCAAACAGACGTGAATAGAAGCATTTGTAATTACTAATATTCACCCCACAAACAAAGATCCGTGTCATCATTTAGCTTAGTCGTTACAGTAAAGTACAATTTGACATGGGGTGCACGGAAAAAAATATCACTGATTCATAAAAATTTAAGATTGATTCAATAAAACGTCCGGTTCACGGGCTGCCAAATAGTTATGTAATTATTTCAACTACACATGTAATAGAATGCATTTTTTAAAAGTTAATCGGAACAATAGCGATTCTTATTGTAGGAATAGTTTGTGTCGTTGTTGCATTATGTTCTTTCTACCAAACGATTTATCCTGCACTTGGATTGAATGCTTATATACTTGCTTTAAACTCCTTTACCATTGAAAGAAATAGACATGTTTTAAAATTGTATTACAATGAATATATCAATAATATATTTATTTAATTGCAAAACGGGCATTATTCAATAATGTTAATATTGTTATCTTATTAATAACGAAAAAAAGTAATGTCCACGGACACGATTTTCTCCCTTTCGCTTTTCGGAAAGTGACATTTGCGGGATTTGAACCTAATACCTAAAGACGCGCACGCTACCCACTAGACCAAACCGACTACATAAATTTCCTTCACTTTTATTCCACAATAGCTGCATTTAGGATGATATTCACAAGTATATCACAAGTATATTCACAAGTAAATCTCCAATAACAGCAATTTTTTTATGTTTCATTTCCCCCCGTCTGCAGGCATAACGCCTATTACAGCCTCCCCCCCCCCCCCCCTGGGGATCTGTTCCGGATCAGTAACCAGGCCTCCATGCAGCCGCATCCGACTTCCCCCTTTATATCGCATTCGCCATAGCATTTCTGCTATGGGCATAGGAAAACTGCGGAAAACCTACGTCGATATAGCCGGTCTCGGGTTCGCCTCACGGCACCGGAACTACATCACGTTTCGTCGAGAACGTAAACACGGACTACAGCTGTATACATGTGGCCTCCACACATAGAAATACCTGTGTAGATCTCAATACTGTACATGGAACAATATCTCAAATGTTCTTTGAAATGTAATTGATAATCGACAATGTATGTGTTAGATCTGATTACACTTGTATTTGAAATAATAACGAATCTCCAATAACAGCAAAGTAAGTTTTCATTAACCTCGTGATATTCAAACAAACCATTTCGTATTTCGATTAATTGTATCCGCGATTATTTCAATTACATTTCTGGATTACACGATTTTATTGAAAGCAATAACACGGTTTTTAAAACAAACCTGACATGCAGTTGTTCCGATATCAGTACTATTGAAACAATTTAAATAATTCCAATATCATCAATCTTATTAAATCAACTACATTTTTTTTTCGTGTACCAGGTTATACATTGTGCCCTATCCCGTATAGGAAATGCCAGCAGTTACAACGGGGCCAATGATTGGGCGAGTACTGGCTACCAACCGATGATAGCCAGTGCTGGTTGACTATCGAACCATCGTTGTGGCCAGCAGTGGCCTGCGGCCGCGACCAAGTAAAAACTGCCAGCATTTTGTCACGTCTGGCCCATTGCTGACAACCAGCGATGGCCGATATACTTGTACTGAGCATGGGCTGCTGCAGTTTTCCACGGCTGGGCCATTGCTGGTGCCAATGATTGCGCCATCGGTACTATGAATTCCTACAATATACTGCAAGTCGTGGTGGGCGAGAGGTAAGAATTACGCGTCAAATTTTACAATCAAAATTTTACATTGTCTTAGGTTCAATACGTTTCTCACGTATGTCAGCCAGGCGTGGGCAGACATGGGCCATTACCCTCATGCCAATGATTAACATAACCTCAATATCGCGCACTGTCGGCACGTTAGCGACCACCAGCATAAAAAACATATTTCCTTCCCTACCATTTAAACAAGATTTTGCACTTGAAATTTTTTGTATCGGCCATTTTTTACCGTTTATTTTCAAGTTTAGATTAGTAATGAATTATCTTAAGAAGCCTGAGTACTCAATTTTATGAAAATGAAGTCACTTTTTATATATTAGCCGCCATATTGGATTCAAAAAGGCTCTCTGTTTCGTGTTTCATACAAATTATATAATTTATTGTCATTTGGACGGCCATATTGGATCCTCCATTTTGAATTTCAGAATTCAGATTTGAGTTCTTTAATCAGTGGCTTCAAAAAAATCCGTGTACCAAGTTTTATCCAAATCCATCTGATGTCCCGGTGATTGTTATCTTAGATGCAACTATTATGAATTTAAAGTATAAGAAACCCACATAGTCGGTTTGGTCTAGTGGTTAGCGTGCAGGTTAGGTAGTTATGTAGTTTAGGTAGGTCGTATAGGTCGTAGGTTCAAATCCCGCCAACATCACTTTCCCGAAAGCTATCGAAAAAATTGTATCCGTGGACGATTTCCTTTTTTTTTCAAATGATAATAGAATAACATGATCAAAATTATTGGAGACGGTCCGTTAGGAAATATATCTTTTTAAATTAATAATTAATTACAAAATTGATTATACTGAATATCTGTGTTTGTTATCATTCCCGGGCCGCATTGACCCCCAGTACCCGGCCGTGCACAACTACCAGTACTGGGCCGAAGTTATCATCAAGCAGTCAAGCCAGTGCTGCATCAGTGCTGGTTACCATTGCCGCGCCGTTGCTGGAAGGCTGGCCGCCAGCACCAGCCCAATGCTCGGCCAATTGTGAGCCCCTATACGGGATGTCACATTTCTCGAAGTTGGTGATGCGTAAATTGTGCATTTTTTTCAGTTGGTCAATGAGTGAAATGAAATGCTTCTAGCGCTAAATAAATTGGGACAACCGACGTGGAAAGAAAAAAGTAATCGAAATAAACAAGAAATGAGTTGACACAACCAATCGGTTATTCTATTGCGCTTGAATAGAATGGTAGTCCCAACGATTGGATTACTTATGCTTATTAATTTCACGAGAACGAATCGTGTTAATAATTGAGGTTACTATTCGATATAGTTGGGGCAATAATTTTTGAGACCTTGTTTACAGTTAATTAGAAACGTAGTTGTCAAAAACAAAAAATTCTTACCGTGAATCGTGCAAAAAACAATTATAGTAGATTCTGGCGAGTGAAAAATGTATCACTCACCGGAAAATAGTATATTATGATACACTTTAGACACATACATACCAGTTTTATTAAAACAACGTCAGTATGGTTGCTTCAAATATGCATCGTTTGATACAAATACAGTTTCTACGACCGCAGCGGCGAGGTAAATGTTACTAAACATATAGTTGTGTCAACTGATATTTTGGTTGTGGCAACTTATAATTATTTCCGCGTGGCGCATCGACCGTTGAGCAGGGAGCTCGTTCTTCTTAGACTTTAGTATTTCCGCACTTTACTCAAGTGCATAAAACTCTGGAGTATGAGTAGAATCGTCCGCCTGTATCGGTAGGAGTTTTCTTTTATAACTAGAAATTTAAACTAAATAAACTCAGGAACTATATAGCGGATTAAATTTGTTTCATCTTCATCATGTAAAGGCTTCACTAAAATCAATAGAAGCCGAACAAAATTTTGAACGTACGCCATTAACATGTCTAGAAAAGTGATAGTATTCAATAGTATCTTTCAACACTAGAGATAAATAGTACAGTACGTTACAAAGCAGGGAAGTGCAACTTTTCATTGAGGGTGAAGTTTGATGCCCTCGCTTCGCTCGGGCAGAAATTCGCGCGTGGTAGACAGTTGCACCCCTCCCATGTAATGTACTATACTTTTCTCCCAATTTCGCTAAAAAATAACCACATTTCGTGTGTGCAACAAGGACGGAGAATAAGCACATTTTTAACAAATGATGACACGCATGCGTAGAACGGGTTTTATTACTCTCGCCGGGCAAGAATGAGCTGATTACCTCCCGAGGGAGGTAATGAAAGCGGACTGCGCATGCGTACGTCATTCGTAACAAATGAGCGATTTGCCGCCCGCGTTGAGAACACGAAATGGGGTTATTTTAGCGGAGTCGAGAGAAAAAAACTTTTTTTTATCGATAAATAGTATTATGCTATAACGGAGGGAAAATTATAAATTTGCTCGTGCAGCCCTTGCTTTGCCTATTATCTTTTGCTCGAGCAGCAAACCTCACACTCGGTGAAAATCGCGCTCCCTCCCGCGTAGCATACGATCCTTTTTTTCCGATTGCGTTGAAATATGACGTGATTTCTGTCGCTGAAAAGCAGGAGGAAAAATTCGACGATACCTGGCCGTGAGTCTTGCGCACGCGCATCAGACAAAGATACGAAGCGAGACTCGCTTGGACATCGTGGCCCCTGTTTCTGCGCGCTTCGAGGTTAGCAGCGCCACGGTACACGGCGATCCCACTGGGAACCTCGAAGTGGGGACAAGATGCCCTAGGGAGTTTAGGCTCATATTCTTGCCCGCTGCACATGCGCACGGCTCGCGGTCAGGTATCGGCGACTTTCCCCCCGCTTTTCAGGGACGAAATCACGTTATTTCAACGCAGTCAGGAGAAAAGAAAATTTCTCTTGAGTGGTGAACGAACTTTTCAGTCTACGCTGGGAAACTGTAGTTTTCGCAGTTTTCCCAACGGCAGCTTGCGATAATTACACTTTTCTGAACGGAGGACTAAAAAAAAAAAATCAAGACAAGGATGGACACATTTGAATGAAAACGTATTTAAATACACCATTTAAATAGTGAATGATTTTTCACTCATTATTTATTTTCACTTAAAATAATGAGTGGTTTTCCACTCATTATTTTAGAGTTGACATCATGATTGGTAAAATCATTATTTAAAATCAAAATAAATTGTGAGTGAAAAACCCGTAATTCATTTTAATTTAAATGATGAGTGGAAACCCACTCATAATTCATTTCGAGTTTAACTGGTTAGTGGAAACCTACTCATAATTCATTTCGACTTTAAATGAGTGGAAATAAATTCGTTATTTAAAATCGAAATAAATGATGAGTGAAGAAAAAAAATCATGATTTAAAGTAAAAATAAAGCTGAGTGGAAAGTCACTCATTATTTATACCTAAGAAAATAATAAATGAAAAACCAATCATGATTTGAACTCCGAAAGATAATGAGTGGAAATCCACTCACTATTTTAAGCAAAAATAAATAATGAGTGGGAAAACATTACTTTTTTTTTCTTTAAATCTCTGAATCAAGAATATATGTTTCATATTTGAGTTATGATAAAACTTTAGTGTCTGTTTTACATATTGAAGCACCACCTGGCATAATTTTCGATTTCAATGAAATAAATTAAATGTTAGTGACATTCTCTACAAAGTCTTCTTCATTAATATAATTAATATACCGTGTATTAATTTTTAAAAAGTACGATAGTGTTCATAATGAAAATTTGTATAGTGTAAATCGAAAACGATTCCGTGAATACAAAAAAAAACAGCTTGTTAATTCCCAATTTATTTATATCCGCAATGCGATCATCCTTCTTGCAGGAATAAATTACAGATTCAGCAGTTTTCGTTGCTACGGTAAGCTCGAATTATTCCTGGGTCTTCCTATCGGTGATTCGAGTTGCCCATACAGAAAGAATAGAGGATCGTGAAAGCTGCACCAACAATGATAAATAATCTCCAAGATTTTTGCAGCCCCTCGCAAGCAATTGTCTTCCTTTCGGCTTGTCATATTCGTGTGATATCCCGACTGTACCAACTATAAATATATCTATAGCTTGTTTCATAGCGCACGCCTTACTTCCGTCTCCTATTCAATCTCACTTCCGGTTAGATTCTCGAGGAAGGAGATAAGAGCCTGTCGACTCTTCATCGACCACTCGTAGTTGGTTACGAGGACCGAGGTAGACGGAAGCAAGAGAAAGAAAAAGTCTACGAGGATAAAAAGAAAAGGTCCGATCTAGTTCAAAGACATTACCCTCTTCAAACCGTTATAGAAAATTAATGAGCTTTCAGTACTCGATCGTATTCATAGTCACGGATTAAGTTCACCTCGGCTGAGATTACTTTCGACAAAGAGTTAACATTCACGCCCAGTTTCATAACTATGATACCTGAGATTGGAACAGTGAGGTATATTTATAGGAAATATACACTGAAAAAAAATTCTATTGCGGGCTGCTGAAAAGAAGTACTTTTGAATAAACTCTAAATATTATTCGTTCAATCCCATTTAACATTGAAATAATAAAACAAGCCTGCAATGTAGAACTTTGCAAATTGCTTCCTCATTATTTTTCGCTTTTTACAAAGCCACCTCTATGAGGAAGTATGTTAATCGATTTTGGCTTCCTCATAGAGTAAGCTTTGTAAAAAGCGAAAAATAATGAGGAAGCAATTTGCAAAGTTCTACTTTGCAGGCTTGTTTATGCTCTAAATTTTTCTAAAAATTCAAAGTGTCGAAGAATTTTAACCGTGTAACCGATTTTTTTCATATTTGTACTAAAACCTTGTACCATAGTAGCCCATATGTAGACCAAATTAGAACCTGGTATCTCGTAATTTGCACGAGCCAGCGCGAGAATGAGATTTTTCGAAAAATTCAAAATCCCATAAAATTTGAACAACTGGACCGACCTGCATCAAATTTGTACTCAAATGTTTTTCGATGATAGTCCATATATCAACAAAATTTAAGATAAATCTGTGAAAATGTTCAAAATAATTTTTTTTTTCGTTCGCGTTGTTGACAAATTATAGCGAAAAATGTAGATTAAAATTTCACACCAGTAACAAATATTTATTTTTTCATCACATACAAAGTATGTAAAATAATATAATAACTTCACAAACTAACTTCACGACTGTAACGTGACGCCAGTAGCAATCGTGATGAGAAAGTAATGTCTTGCGATCACGCCAGTTGCAAGTTTTTTAGAGTATCACGAACATCCATAATTTATTTCCGAATTTTAGCATCTATGGTTTGCCCAAAATTTAATGACGATTTTTTTTATTTCATTTTTTTTTCAATTCGCTGTATATTTTAAATTACCGATCGTAAACAAAAATTTGTTCCGGTATAAAATTTAAGTTTTTGAATGTACTTTTTAATGAATAATTTTCCATAGTAGATAAAAAAATTCTGTCATTTATTGATTAAATTAATCATTAAATGAATAAAGTAATAATTTTTTTTTTTTCGTTTAGACAGAGCATTCCGATTTTTCTCAAAATTTCACAGAATTTCCATTATTGTGCTTACAAAGTGCAGAAGAATTGGTGTGATGGTTAATGAATGGCCCATTTGGTATGGAATGAGCGATAAATGTTTCTGAGCTAAATGTGTGCCCTGTTTTAGGTCCTTATACTTGGTCACTGTGAATCATTGCGTAATCTGTAGAGATAAAGGGACGTTAGCGAAGAGAACAGACATAAATCGGGACCTTAATATATATGAAATGCTTGCGAGAAAGGTGCTAAAAAAATATGTTTAGAAAAATTGTAATTAAAAGTATTTTCTTACTTAAAAATTATACGACATAAAAAAAAGTCGTTAAACTTATCTACATCAACCCAAAAATTGGAAAACTCCCACAAAAACAAGTGTACGACTCATATAATTGTCACCATGTAAACTTGAACTTGAATCATGCGAAAAGATGTTACTGATAATTTCCTAAAATTACGATTCCAAAGCATTTTTCACTTTTTCTCATGTTTGTATCTCCTATTATGGATTAAAATAACCTCTAATTTTTACTTAGTTCAGCATTTGAAGTATATTTTAGTATGTATATTGTAGATACCTTTTTCCTTTTTAACTGCAACTAGGAATATGAGAGTGTACGGGAAAAATCATTTGCTGATATATTGACAGCAAACCTTATTTGCTAACTTAGCAAACTTTTTTGCTGGGCTAACAAAAGATTTGTTAACCTAAAAAAATCTTCTTGCTGGGCTAACACATCTTTCTATTACACGGAAAAAAGGCTTAGTTGGAACAACCAAGTGCCTTGGTTATATATGCGCCAGACAATTAATTGGTTAGACCAGCCAAGTTATTTGTTAGGCTACCGATTTCTTGGTTGGACTAACCAAGTCAGTTGGTAAGCTAACCAAGAGACGAGAAATCGGTAGCCTAACAGATTACTTGGTTGGTCTAACCAATTAATTGTCTGGGGCATATATAACCAAGCACCTTGGTTGTTCTAACCAAGCCTTTTTTTGCGTGTAGGAGAGAAAAGTATGTAATATAATCAATGATCTCAGAAAATCGCCAACTGGACCCTCGAAATGTTGAATGACAGAGCTCTCCTTGCACCCAGAAAAAAAATCTTGTTGACGGGACTATAATCTACGCATCAGAAATAAAGTTTCTTATTTGGATGCCGACTTACTAGACTTCCATTCACCTCAAATAAACTTTTTTATTTGTAAGTAATGTACTTACTGAATAGTAAATATATCCAAATCCAAAAAAAAAATTTTTAATACAATTTTTTGTGACATTCCCCGCTATGCCTTAGAAGCTCACAAAAACTGCCTACCGCTCAACAGTTGGAGCGCAAACTAGTGCGCTGCTACGCGGTCACCTACCCAAGTTGTGATCGTAAATAATCCCGAGCCGAAATTTGTTCTGGCTGAGGTCCGGACCTCATCGGGTTTTCGTTAATCAGGAATCGGGCCCGGATAAGGTGGCTCTATCCAGCCCTGATATGGCATGTAACGCCATTTCTGATCTGGCTGTGATTAGGCTACAAATCCGAGCGTCATCAGGCTGCTAAACCGGTCGCTAAAAGGCTCCCAATGTGACGACGATCAGGCTAGTAAACTGGCCACGATCAGGCTTCTGATCTGATTCATAGTAAAAAATAAGAAGGTCCAATATACATAAAACGCATAACGCCAGTTTAATTATTGGAAGTTTAGTCCGGTACCATACATGGTCGTGGCAGCTTTAAAAATGAAGTATTACTGTTTAATTTTTTAGCTAACCAAATTGACATATAAAGGACTGATAATCTCGAACAAATCGCCAAATAATGGGGTTCTTTTGAATAGTGGAACTATCTTGAAGATCCAAAATAATATATACAAAACTCAAGACAAAAACAGAATAAAAATAAAAGGAACAGTGTGGAGTGTTAAAAGGTTTATGTACATATATTCATGCAACTCATCAATTATTAAAAAGTGGCGCGTAAAAAAATCGCAACGTCGAAAAAAGTTTACGATAGCATCAATCGATCGCAAAATGATGAGTTTGGATATAAGTGACACAGTCGCCGAGAAAATATATGCTGTTTCCCTTATACATAAGTAATTATGTAAGACACATACATAAAAATATAACTATTTCTAATCGATAGTATTACAATAATAAGCGATATTATACAGAAAACATCTCTCATTTATCTATTGTACACCGGTAATGCCAGATACGCTCTTCCAGTACCCTGATAATTTCGTTTGAAATAGTGTATATTTTAATTTATCGGTGCCTGACCGATACCTGATCTCGGCATGATATGGAAAACTGTAGTCTAACCACATTTAAAATGTTGTACCTATGCATGATCCGGACGGAGTCGGGACCTCATTTAGCTAACCGGATCAGAAATGCCCGGTCGGTGCCTGATCCCGGTCTGATGGGGAATATTTCAGGCTAGCCAATTTTGAAATATTACACCGATACATGACCCGGGCATAACCGAGGCCTTATTTGGCTAGCCGGAACAGGCATGCCTGACCGATGCCTCATCCGGATCCGATGGTACTTCAGGCAATTTGAATTAATTACTACTCGGAATGCTCCTCAACTTTGGGAACCGTCGATGCTACACACTTATTTAATATTTAATTTTTATATAAATATGCGTCACGCATTAAATCAAACCGATAAATGTTGCTTATTGAGACATTCGTAATTCATCAAATAAGATGCATTACCAGAGCGGAAATTTGTAGCGTTACATTAGGCAAAACAGGCCCTGACTGGGCGATGAGAAGGGCCCAATAGGGCCTTAGCTGCGCCACATTCAAGCCTACTGTGACGCTCCAAATTTTTACTCGGGCACGCATATACATTTAGTCGATTGTACTTTCCTTTGGATGAACAAAACCGTGTATTAGAGTTAAGTTTATTTTTTGATTATTAGATGTTATCAAAGAAACGTTGATTTGAATAACTGAATCTATTACAGAGAAATAATGTCCGATCGTTAAAGGAAATAAATATATATTCGATTAAACGAAAGTTGTAATTAGTGTTGCCACGAGACGAGAATTGGGCATCTCTCGTCATGTATCGACAAATACACGGAAAGAAAAAAGTTGTTCTGGCTACCAATTCCAGCATATGCTGTGCCGCGTGTTAGTTACTGAAACTAAATCGGAATCGTAGTCTCAACTTTTTTCGATTGTTAGCAAAAATAGTACGTATAATCAACAACTTGGTTCCTGCAACTATCACGACTGCTATCCAATCCAAATGATTCGTTACGCCAAACAACCAGTGAGTTGAGGTTACGATCTCAGCGGGACATTGTTACTATCGATACTCTACGAACGAGGTTATAGTAAACGAATCTAAATGAATCAGGTATTAAAGAAAGCGTAAATCAAAATTTGTTTACTTTCTTCAAAATCTTATTCAACCAAAATAATTCGCTTTCTTTGAAATTCCATTAATTCAAAATCTTTCCGCTTTCTTCAAAACGGCTCTCATTCAAAATCTTTTTATTTCCTTCACAATAGGTATAACTTATTCGAAATATTCATTCATTCATTCATTCAAAATTTCTTTGCTTTCTTCACGATCTCGTACGATAACAATTTTGTTCTACATAATTCATTCATTTAAAATCTTTTTACTTCTTTATGCTTAAATTCCGACGAAGCGGAGGTGTGGAAAAACATGCTTAAATTCGTGGTTTCACAGTTCATATACGTCTATGATGAAAGCTAAAATACAGCAATAGTCTGTGCATACGTACATTCAATTATAAACTGCAATTTATAAAAATGTCAAAACAAATTCATATAATCATAAAACAATTATTGTGTAAATGTCTTCAACTGTTGGACCAACAGTCTCGAATTATAATAAACTATGGTTTACTATTTCGATAAGTCGAGATTTTCGAAGTTCTCGCGTAAGTAACCCCTCTCGTCTTGTCTGGAGAAAACGAGAAATGAAATATCCGTCTCTCGTCTCGTCTCGAGTCTCTCTCGACTGATTTTTTCTCGTCTCGTCTCGTTTTTCTCGTCTCCGGCGGCATCACTATTTCTAATTGATTTTAATAAAAAATATCCAATACATGTATTTAGTCGTTTTAACTAGATCTTTTTTTCCGGATTAAATAAGTTTTTAGTAGTAATAAATACAATATTTTTTCAGTGTCAGCTGCACAGTGAAATAAATAAATAAATATGATGGAAATAGAAAAACTGAAAAATTGAATGAAATACATATTTGTTTCAGGGAAAGTACATTTCCGTTGATTGAAATAATTAAATGTTGAATAGATAATTTTAGTTAATATTACTAAATATTTTTTCTGGGTATGTACATAGTAAATTTGTCATGTAAAAGTCAACATTTTTTGCCCAAACAACTGGATTGACGACATTTTTTTTTTGTTCCACTCTACCCGGCAACCAGTGCCCCACTCGACTTTTCCACGCACCTCCCCGCCAGAAAAACCCTGTGCAACCTCCTTAAACGAGTTGCTTACTGAACGTCTTCTCGAGACTCGGTGACCCATCGGTATAGTGGGTAAATGTACTTGTCTCGAGAGGCTAGCATGGCTCTTGATAATAGATGAAGGTGACGAACGATAAATGCTTCTCGTTGACTCTGACAAAAGGGCCGTTCGCACAAAGTGAACATCGCTCGTGGTACGGACGAATCTTGTGACACGCGGCCCTTCTTCTTCTTTAATCGTGTCGCAGACGAATACGAACGTGTGCCAACCATCCGAATTGAATCGGAGGAAGCAGGGGGAAAAGCCTAATAGGTCTGTCGAGGGGCTCCCTTTGATAGGACCACGACGACGATCATCGCCCTTCAATCACTACAACGTTCTCACCAACCTCGATCAAAGTCTTTCTTTCGTTTCTCTTTGAAAATCAAAGGGGTTCTGTAGAATTCTTAAAACGACCCAATGTCACCGATCAATTCATAGAATAGATTATTCTTATTTTTATTGTTAAAATGTTCTTTACAATTCTGTGTCGTAGGGATTTATTTACTTATGTTTTATTGATGAGGTCCTATTAGAAATCATTATACAGGCATCCGAGTTTATGGATTCTCTTTATTAATCAAAATCGAGGTCAGATCTACAAAAAAAAATGCGAAATCATTTCAATGTTCTTCAAATTTTAATTACTATGAAATAGTTGTTTATATACAGAATTCAATTATTTTCTTAAAGGCTGTAACGCGTTTTGAGGAACTTTGGTAAAAAATTCACTTTTTCTCGAAATCCTGTGACGCTTTTTGAGGACATTTGGTGACAATTCTCTTTTTTCTGATGACTCGTGACGCTTTTTGAGGACATTTTTCCTAAATTCACTTTTTTCCTGATGGGTAGTTTTTTAGGACATTTTACGTAAATTCACCTTTTTCCCGAAGATTCGTGATGCTTTTTGAGGATATTTGTTAAAAATTCTCTTCTTCCCGATGACCCGTTGCGCTTTTTGAGGACATTTAGTCAAAACCCAGTTTTTTAGTGAAGGACCGTAACGCGTTTTAGGGACTTTTTGACCAAATTCACTTCTTCCCCAAAGAGTCGTAACGCTCTTGAGGACATTCAATTAAAATACACTTTTTCCCGAAGGGTCCTAATGTTCTCTGAGAACATTTGATCAAGATTCCCTTTTTCCCCAAGGGCCGACAGCGCTAATTGACGACATTTGATAAAAAATTAATTTTCTCCTGACTGCGCTGAAATAACGTGATTCCGTCCCTGAAAAGCGGGAGGAAAGTCGCCGATATCTGCCCGCGAGCAGTGCGCATGTGCAGCGGGCAAGATATACGAGCCAAAACTCCCTAGGGCATCTTGCCCCCTATTTTCGCCCACTTCGAGGTTGACCCTCGATGCGCGCAAAAACAGGGGCCACGATGCCCGAGCGAGTCTTGCCTCGTATATCTTCCCGCTGCCCATGCACACGGCTCACGGCCACATATCGTCGAATTGTTCCTCTCGCTTTTCAGCGACAGAAATAATGTCATATTTCAACGCAATCAGAATAAAAGAATCGTATGCTACGCGGGAGGGAGCGCAATTTTCACCGAGTGCGAGGTTAGCTGCCCGAGCACGAGGTGAAAATTGCGCTCTTCCCTCCCTTGTAGCATAATGTACTATTTTTCTCTTCACACAAAAAAAAATGGCATATAATATGCAATTGTAATATGCATTTCTGCAATTTAATATAAGTATATGCCGGAGAGATATGCATCGTTTACTGCATTGCCACGTGAAGTCAGCCCTTATTCTGAGTTTCTTTTTAGGTGTTAATCGCGCGATAACGACACATTCTATTCTCTAATTGGCCCTTTCAAAGATACACGTCGATGTAATTGGACGGAAAGCAAGGAAAAATATGGACGATGGTCATACGAAAAAGGCTATTGAATTTCAGCTCTATAGATTGGATTATTCTTGATTTATTTACTTTGTCAATTGCAAAGACATTTCTTTCTATTAATTTAACGATGTCGATTTCATTGTCAGTTACATTTTTCTTTGTATTATATTTTGTATTTAAAAAATGTTCAAAACATTTTCCGTCGGCAAAATAAATGTATTTTAACTGAAGCTACGAATAGTTGTTAATATGCTAAGAAGACATTCATAAAAAGAGGGCGGTTAAATCGATTGTATAATATTAGTACTCGATAATAACAGAATCTTAGAAAAATTTGGAATAGGTTAAAGTTTTTTACCCAATTCATATTTAAATGAATGTTTTAATAGGCCATGTGCTATTATTATGCGAAATGTTTTGATAAAATCTATACAAATCATAGGTCTAATCCAGGGATGGGCAATATCGAATTAAAATCACAATTCGAATGGTTTTCCACTCGAAAAAAAGTATTTGAAAGCACGATTTAAATAATGGTTTCCTCACTCAAAAAAGCATTTGAATCACAATTTAAGCACTTTTTCGAGTGGCAAATCATTGTACACTGTAAAAAAAAGGGAATTTTCGTACACCAACAACTATGAAATTTCAAAACCTGGTATATAAAATAGAAATTGATATACTTTGTCTAGTAACTATAGCATCCGTATACGAAATTTAGCAAAAGTAAATGAATTTTCATATAACTGATATTCAAAATTACAATACATGTCTATTAGAAAGATTATTCATAGACAGGTGTATTAAAATTAGTGTACAAGTTCGCAAGTCTAGTGGCTGACTAAATATTTAATATACAATTACATATTAAAAGTAGGTCTTCATGATAGTTTAAATTTCTAAAACACGATTTCAAAATTAAAAGATTAAAAACCTCGAAATCTCGTCCACAACTATACCTTAAAATTAGCATGTGTTGTAGATATCTTAAAATCTATTTGAACATTAATATACGGTCATTAGAAATTAAGAAATACGCGTTGTAATTTTCGGTGCTAATACTTTGCAATTCTAAGAGAGATATTAATTTTTGAATACGCGTGTGCCAAGGCAACCATTTATAGACCAGTGTTTTAAAATCAGTGCAGAGTTTTGTAAAATTCTGTACTTGAATATAAAAATATTATACCTTTTTATATGAATAGGAAGAGTCACCTGTTCTTTAAATTTCAATAACTTAACCAAACTGGTAAAGGGTCAGAATCTTTTAAAGTTTGTTGGCACAAGTATATTAAAACTAACATCCAATGTGATTATCCAAAGACTTGTTTGGGTATTCATATACCGTTATTGGAAATTAATAACCGCGTTTAACGATTTCCAGTATGGACCGTCAGTGTAAACTAGGTGGTTAACGAACTTATCAGCCAGTCGGTCACGCGTCCTAGTACTGACCCTGAGGTCAGTCAGAGAGTCGTACAGCCAAATACTAATGAACTAATTCGCGCAACCAATGAAACAAGCAACTTCGTTCAATATATTTATAGATAGTAACAACGTACCCTATTTGATATAACCGATTGCCGTGAAAAATAACTGAACGTGCTTTTATTTATTTTATTTATTTATTTTATTTATTTTCTTTGTAAACGGGGCAAGCCCCTTGATAACTACGGCGCGATGGATATTCAGGACCTACAGTTTTAGGTGGGTTCCGAACCACCGGGGATTACAGAAAAAAGCACATAGAAAAATTCCATTGGTGCCCGGCCAGGAATCGAACCCGGGCCCCCTGCTTGAGAGGCCGCGTCTCTATCCACTGCGCCACTGCCTTCCCCATTATTATTGCCATATCAGGCGCAATCACATAAATCTAAAAAAATCTGTCTATATTACACTAATTTCATTTTATATTTCATATTACCGACAATCAAATAGACAAAAAAAAATTGTTCAATCATATGATCTGAATGGCCGAGTGAGCTAAGACTTCGGTCTTAGGTCACTCGGCTAAGGTTCGATTCCCGAACAATATAAAGAAAATTAAATATGTTTTTCAACGATTAATGTGTACCAACATGTAGACAAAGATGTAATATGTAATTAAAAGTGGAGAAAAACTTCATTGAACACGTACAAATAAATATTTTTTAATTAAATTTCTTTGCTACACCAACATACTAAATTTAAAGAAAAATGCATGTTAAAATTAGTATACCGTATACGAGGAAAATTCGTATTCGCACATGTATGACTTGTAATATCCTTTGGTTACAATAATAGAAAAGAGTGTTGCATAAATAAAGCACTCTGGTTCATTACTGTTAGAGGTGTACATCCCTTTTTAGTCTACTACCATACTAAATTTTACAATAGAATGCATATTGAAATTAGTATACAGTACGTGAAAAAAACTATTCACCCGTTTGTGAATTTTAATGTATGTTACTTATAATAATTGGTGAAAATGTTGTAAACCTCGAACACATTTTTCCATTAATATCGAAGGTTTCTATTTAATTATCGTATACCGATTCTTTAAATATTACAGATTTATGTATATGAAATTTCATATGCGGTATATGCATCCGAGCTTCCAATACCGGTATAGTAATTTTCATACAAACATTTGTTTCAGTGTAATTTTAATTCAATGGAACCCCTCCCAGGTCTGATCCAAAAAGATTCCATCCCTACCGAAAATTCAATTATTTTTAAACAAATTATAGAAGGTGCTTCGTTATTGATTATGCATATCATCTTAAACATCAAAAGTCATACAATTTGAGGTTTGTTCTATCGCAAATGGCACCAAAACGTGAAACTAAATAAATTCAAACGTCCAAATGTTCAAATATCTGCAGTCGTGTGCGATAATATAAAACATGTGCAAAGTAGAACCTTGCATCCTTCCTGATTATTATCGCGATATCACAAAGCTACCTCTACTCATATCAGTCATGCCGTTCATTGTTGACTTTCTCAAAGGGGAAGCCATAAATCTGAAAATTAATTCGTTGCCTTTGTGAAATCTGGAAAATAAATCCGTAGCCTTTGACACTCATTGTCCGCCCCGCACTAAATTAACACGTACAAATCTCATTTCTAACTTCATTATATATGCATTCGAAAACTTGGAATTTACATGATACAGGGTGTTTACGCTGTTTTTCATTTTCTCATAAAGAAAATGAAATCTCGTAAAACTTGAATGGCTCTGTCGTTTTTAATTAAATTTACTACAACAGCCCGATATTACCTGTTCTACATCGGCGCTACTTCAATCCCCACAACTCGAGAGTTAGGGGGATTAAATGAAAGGAGATAATGTTGAAAAAAAAGTCATACATTTTTTTATCTCCTTCGATTCTGTTCAAGTTCAATAGCAATGAATCATGGTCATAAGTGCAAGTGTAGAGAAACTTCCGGATCAGTAGGTTGAAATTTGCACAAGTTGAAAAATTTGAATTGAGATAAAATTTGTCAGATGAAACAAATTTCGATGAAATTTATATTGATGAAAGAGTAAGAACTTTTTCACTTGTGTGCCAAGTTTTAGCATGCTAGTCCTACCCGCTATTTACAGGAGGTTTATTAATTTTATACTGATGACACATAGACACACATGATACATTTTTTCTTAACCAATTTTCTCGATACTTTCGATAATCTTAACTATACTAACATGAAAAACGGGAAAAAAGGTCAGTTCTTCGTTTAGAAAAGTGCAATTTTCGCAACCTATCGGATCTTTCAGATAAATTCCAGAAAATTCCAGAGAACTTCAGAAAAATCGTTTTTCTTCCTAGCGTTAAAATATACTATTTCATGAAAACGAAGCTTCATCTATGAGAAACCAATATAGAGTATATTATGCTACTAGAGAGGAAAGTGCGTGATTTAGGCAAAATCCCGAGCAGAAATTTGTTCTGGCTGAGGTCCGGGCCTCATCAGATTTTCCTTAATTAGTAATCGGGCCCGGATAGGGCGGCTCTATTCGGTCCTGATATGGCATGTGACGCCATTTCTGATCTGGCCGTGATCAGGCTAGAAATCAGGGCGTTATCAGGCTGCTAATTCGGCCGCTGACAGGCTCCCAATCCGGCCGCAATCAGGCCACTAAACCGGCCACGATCAGGCTCCTGATCTGGTCCATAGTTGAAAATGAGAAGGTCCAATATACATAAAACGCATAATAATGCCAATTTAATTATTGGAAGTTTATTCTGGTACCATACATGATCGTAGACGCTTTAAAAATGAAGTTTTACTCTTTTATTTTTTAGCTATCCAAATTGACATATAAAGGACTGATAATCTCAAACAAATCACCAAATAATGGGGTTGTTTTGAATAGTGGAACTATCTTGCAGATCCAAAATATATAGAAAGCTCAAGACGAAAAAAGAATAAAAATAAAAGGATCAGTGTGAAGTGTAAGGTCAAAAATCACCGGAGGCTAAAATCACTCACGCCCCGTGTTGCATACGGTACTTTTTTCCCCGATTTCGCTACAACGTAATCACATTACGTGCTTGCAACAAGGACGAAAAAATTGCTGGATTTTAACCAATGACGAAGACGCATGTGCAGTACGGATTTCATTACTCCCGCCTGGCAGGAATGAACCGTTTTCGTGCTTAGGGAGTAATGAACCTGGATTGCACAGAGAAAATTATGGTATTAGTAATTATAAAGTGACAACTATTAATTTATGGTTGGTACAACAATTTTTTTGTAATTGACACAACTATCAAATAGTTATTATAACTACCAAATAGTTACCATAACTATTCTCGTAGTTATCGTAACTATAAAAATAGTTGCATGTAATAAAAATGAATAGTTGCAACTTTATAGTTGACTGTACTATTACGATTTCTCTGAGTGTGTGTATACATACAAATTAGAGGTTAAAAATGAGTGATTTTGCGCGAGCGTTACGCGCACAAAATGCGGATATTTTAGGGAAATCGGGAAAAAAATAATTCATTATTTCTTTGTAGTAATTAAATGATTGTAAGCAGCTACAGTTGACCAATACTCAGGATGTTACAGAGAGAAAAGAAGCAATAGTTTTTCTTATTAGCCTTTTGGTCTCACGATTCGAACCGTCTGCAGAATTTTTTTGCACGCCGTGTGCATAAGAAAAAAGAATATAAAGTTTGTGTGTGGACACAAATAAAAAAATGATTAAAAAAAACAGCGGTTAGTAAATGAAGTTCCACACTGAAAAAAAATTATGGTATTAGTAATTATAAAGTGATAACTACTATTTCCACAACTATGAAAGGTTACCATAACTACCAAAGAGTTACCATTGCTAGTTTTATAGTTACTGTAACTATGAAAATAGTTGCATGAACTAAAAATAAATAGTTGTCATTTTATAGTTGACTGTACTACTACGATTTCTCGGAGTGCACTGCTTAATTCTTCACTGAGAGAACTCGTGGTAGTTCAGGTAACTATTAAGCCATAACTGTAAATTTTTAGTCCATGCAACAATAAACTTTTTGTCACGATAACTATTATTAACTATAGCATTGACTATAAATAATTAATACAGATAAATTTTAAAAAATGGCTGAGGATTAGATTTTAATATAAATTTATAGTTACCAGTATCTCTTTTTTCCCCAATGTTTGTTTTTCGAACAACTGAAACTTCTTTTAAATATATGTGTAAATAAATATAAACAAATTATAAATATATATATATATATATATATATATATATATATATATATTTGCATCCAGATTACACGTGTATACGAAAACACGGTAAGATATTGGATTTTTATTTTTCCAAGCAAGTACAACAGACATTGTTCTTTATCAGTGATGACTGTCATTAACATTACTTTAGATATGGCGATTTTAAGAGACCACTAATTTAAGAAGAAACGTCTGTAATCGCTCTAACTTGTGCAAATATTGATTTTTGTGAATAAACGTTTCTACAAAAGTAGATATACTATCACAATAATTATAAATTGAATTTCAAAAATATCCACAATAGATGTCGGACTTTAAGCGAATGCTAATTTTACGTATTTCACGATTTAACGACTTTGCTTGGAAAATATTCTATATTACGTGTTTTAAGCAAAAGTACAATTGTAGAAGTTGCAGGTAACATCACTTTTATTTCTCCACAGTTAAAATATTTGCGAGCATTTAATTAAAATGAAAAAATGATGTTGAAAATGGCCACTCTTAGTTAACGTCTTCATGCGTCAAGTATAACTCCCTTAAATGTAAATTGTGCCATTTCTTCATATAGTTCATTGTAGCTTTTACTCTTGTAATTAAGAACAGCGGTAAAGTGTCCGAAGCGTAGAATTTTCATCAAGATTATACGTATAATGTACGCATGTAATATTTTAATCAACGTTAAGGGTGATAAAAAAATATACGATCACGAAATAAATGATACAAACGTACCAGCTTTGCAAACATCGAGATCCAAGTCACCGCTGATGGCATGAGGAAAATCGTTAATCAGCAATTCCTCGATGGTGAATTTTCGTCGATGTTTACTACCAACGAGATCATCAGACAACGAAGAGGAGACGTTTTCGTTTCGTTGCAAAACGCGTGGATCCACCAGAACGAAGGCAGAAATAAAAATCAGTAGCCTTATCATTTTGACGACTTTTATTCACACTCTGACGATTTTTTTACACCGTAAATCAGGCTCGATGATTTTTCGGACGTATACATAAGCGCATTAATTTTGGCGGTTACTTTTTGAACTTTGTTGCGTTATACTTTTTTCACGTCAAAATGTATATACAAACAATTTGACAACGAAAACTTTTAGTGGTTAGTCAGCGATTTTTTCCTTGACGCTGAAATTCGTGCACTCGCGAAATCACAAAACGTTACGACTGTTGTTTCATTCAACGTTCATTAGTTTTTCATAGAAGCTATCCCGTTTTTGTTAAAACAAAGCTCTGGAGTGCAAGAGCCTCCCGCGCTTGTTCCTATTTTCAAAGGACAACAATACTCAACTGCACTATTTACGATTCGGATCCCAACAAATCCGCGTGGAATTTCACGACAAGCATTTTCCACTCTTTATTCTAATTCCCCTATTCCCTCATTGTCTTTGTTATCCTTCTCGAATCCGCATAACACGAAATTTTATTGATTGTACACTTTATCACTCGAAGTTAAAAAAAAAAAAGTTCAATATATATTAAAAAAACACTATAAGAAAAGTCATTCATTTGTTGAGTACATTAATTAAAATATTCTAATTTCTGTGTTTGTTAATTTTAGTGCGCCACTGAATTTTTTTAAGCACAAATTGTGAATTATTTTCCAAGAACAATTATTGTTCGTTTTTAGATCGACAAAAAAATAGGAACTAGAAGTGAATTAAATTTTGTTCTGAATACGATTATAGTATATCGTTAGAGATTATGTGTTAACGCGTTAGTCTCACACTTAATTTCAGTGCGTCACTGAATTTTTTTAAGCACAAATTGTGAATTATTTTCCGAGAACAGTTATTGTTCGTTTTTAGCGCGAGAAAAAATTGTATATAGAAGTGAATTAAATTTTGTTCTGAATACGATTATAGTATATCGTTGGGGATTATGTGTTAACGCGTTAGTCTCACACTTAATTTCAGTGCGTCACTGAATTTTTTTAATCACAAATTGTGAATTATTTTCCGAGAACAGTTATTGTTCGTTTTTAGTGCGAGAAAAAATAGAAAATGGAAGTGAATAACATTTCGTTCTGAATAAGATTATAGTATATCGACGGGGATTATGTGTTAACGCGTTAGTCTCTCACACGTACGTGTCAGATATACGTAATCGGTCAAGTTGCGGGATATACCGGGTCAAAGTTCGACGAGCGACCGAGCGACAAACATCGTCGTCTCGCGAACGTGGAGAACCGACTGATTCGTGTCTCCGTACCAAGTGCAGTCTCTCTGCGTCGTCTCGGTTGTCGGAGTTCGAAAGCGCGCGCCCGTACGCGGTTCACAGTGTACGTGGATCGTGTTGATGGAGGGGAGCGCGGAGCAGCGCACTCCTATCACCGACTGCCGCTCTCCTCGTTGGGATTCGTTGTGAGGGTGAAAAGAGCGACGCAACGTTGGTCCGCTACCGCGCACGATTCGGCTCGAGGGTAGCCGAGGTACTGACCAGCGAAGAGTCGGTTAACGCGCGGGAGAGACAGACCCTCAGCGACGTAACGGACGACAGCTGAAATTCATACGCCAACGAGGGTAATTAAACACAAGACGTAAAGCTGTTTCGTATGTGTGATAGATTAGATTTTCTCGCTTATGGCGACTGAAATACGTGACGAATTAGACATTCTGTCGAGCATTCCGTATAGAAAACGTGCAACCCTAGTTTTTAGATGTCCCAACAAAAGTGCACTAGTACATTTTAAGGAGGTTCGGTAATACACGGCAATACGAGATAAAAATTTGAAGTTTTTTCAAATTTTCGTGAAAGCCTTGATAAATCCGTGTGTGAAGTTTTCGGTGGATTTAATGCACAGTTTTCGAGATATTAAATGTTAACTGAATTTTATACGTGTGGAAGAGTAGTAGAGCACACCCAGAAAAAAATCTAGTTAACGGCACTAGAATCTACGCATCGGAAATAAAATTTCTTATTTGGATGTCGACCTACTAGACTTCTATTCACCTCAAATAAATTTTTTAATCTATAAGTAATATACTTAGCAGTAAATATATTCAAATCTAAGAAATATGTATTTGGGTCGACAGTTATATAAACGTTATATACATTTTTTTTGTTATATTCCTTACTTTTACCTTTTTATATATTCCGCTATGCCTCAGAAGCTCAGAAAAAAAGCCTCCCGCTCAGCAGTTGGCGGGGAAACCAGTGCGCGGGTAAGCGTGTAACGATCGATATTTTAGACCAAACTCATATTTCGCCGCACAACGATCGAGCGATCGATTTACGTGAGCGAGCAATCACCTATATTAGCCGTAAATGAATTATATGTATAGTACAAGTAGGCCACGGTCGCAATACTAACGGTACCCCGAAATTTCGGGAGTGATTCTCTTCTCTCTCGACCATCAGACTGAGCAGAAGCACTGAGAGAAAACTCGAAATTCTGACAACCTCGCGCGGTTGTTGGCAAATATTACTTTGGCTCAAAGAAATAGAGGTTGACACAAACACCCATTCGTCAAGGCAATACAATGCATTTCTTTGAGACAACTACTTCATGTAATTGAGCGTCAATACAACAATGTTTTGGCTGAATATTGATGCTGTTGAGCGAATGGCAGTGCTGTTGACTTAACCCCGTGAGGGATTAAGGCAACAATTTTTCGGTACTTAAAACGCGTGTAACGAGTGGTTGAGCCAATCACGCGTGTAACGAGTGATTGAGCCAATCACGCGTGTCATTTCAATCAGGAAAATGATTTCTATGAATCAACTGTATCAGAATAGTTACGATAACTGTTTTATGCTTTTGAAAGAACCTCGGTGCAACTGGTTTCTAAGAAATATAAGGTTGACTCAACCTCACGTCCGTTTGTGTGAAAACTGTTTCTGAAGATACGAGTATTGACTTTAGAGTCATCCCGATGGTCGCCTTTCCAGCTACTGACCGCCAGAAACAGCCAGGTAGTTACCCATCCTAGTACTGACACTCAGGTCAGTGAACCGGTCATCTACCCAATGACTAACAAACTAATTCGGGCTAACAATGAAACAAGCAACTTCATCGAATATATTTATATATGGCAACAACGATACAATTTACTCTTTTCGATATAACCGAGTGACGTGAAAAATAACAGAAAGTGCTTTTATTTTTACTACACCAAACGCAAGCATATAAATCTATAAAGTTCTGACTGTATTATACTAATTCCATTTTATATTTCATATTACAGATATTCAAATACACAAAAAAAAAATACTAGAATTATATGATCCGAATGGCCGTGTGAGTTAAAGCGCAGCGCAACAACATTATCCGGAGGGTCGCAGGTTCGATTCTCGTCAATGTAATAAAAAATGAAATATGTTTTTTCAGCGATTAATATGTACCATCCTGAAGGGGAAGACGTAATACCAAATTAATATGCAGGATCACTCGATTGAATAAGCACGATTAATAATTTTCAATTAATTTTCTTTATTACTTTAGACTCACTCAAACACACAATGAGTTTGATTGAAATATGAGTGTAGTTGAACCAACTGCATCAATACTTCCAATCAATCAATTAGAGATTGATGCAAGAGTGCACATGGTCTGAGAGAAAACAATGTTAGAGTTACAATAAATGCACTGTGTTTGTCTCCACCCCATGAAACATTTGAATCGAAGAAAGTCCGACAACCATTTGATGAGTTAGACCCAACCTCCTCGTTCCATACGCCGTATATAACCTCTCAGAGAGGTTGAGTCAACCTCTATTTCGTTATGCCCAACAATTTTTTCTCTCCGTGCGTGCTTACAGTACTTATAAATCTTACTTATATATTTCCTCAATCCCGTGATTTAGTGCCGGCCGTCTTCAATTTTGTATTTATAAAGATAAGTATGGTCAATGGTTGCAAGAGAGAGAGAGATTCTTATATTTTCCATAAAGGATGGCTTTATTTATTTGCATTGAATTGTTGAGTGTATTTTAATGGAATTAATGTGAATTTGGACTGATTAACTCAACAAAACAAGAAATGTTGAACATTAATCTGTCTCTGTGTCTCATTTTATCTGTATTATTATTATTGTTTTACTCACAATATATATTCGTGAGTCAAACGTTCAAACGCAGGTAGTTTTAACATTGGTCTTATAGGAAAAACGGGACTGTCGTATGAATATCCCGAGTTTTCTCAAAGCGTATTACAAAATATGAATGTAACAAATGAACCAATGGAATGAGAACAGTGTGAAGAAGTATATAGTTAAAGATGAACCCGATTTACCGCATAGTTCTTCAGAAATTAATACTCAAAAAATAACTTTCGGTGCTGAAACGCTTATTTTTACGGATCGTCAGTAGCGACGTGGCAACACCGCCGCACGTCGAGCACGTGACGAGCGATCACAGCGAGTGTGCGCGCTAATTCAAATGTCAAATCTGTACATATGAAGACCGCGACAACCTATATTATTTAATTATTTATTTAGTTAATTCTAATCTAATCATCTAATTAGCTATTATATCAAAATAGGTTATCACCGTTAACCTATTTTGTTATAACCAAAAAAACAGTGCAGATAATATTACTGAGGGAAATTTAAAAAAAAGCTCAAGAGGAAAATGAGGTGTCGTATATGGATAATCGTTTACAAGTAATTCTAAGGTAATATTTAGGAACGTATGTTCAAGTGGCTGCTCAAGGGATCCCATAATGCCTAGAGGTGGCGCTGCATACAAACGCCTTCAGCCTATATTGCGCCAAAGTTCATAACGTTGGTGTCTCGAGTACAAACCCGATCCGAGTAGGGTACATTTTTTTTCTATACTGTAAGGCTGTTTAGCCAAACGAGCACAATAAATAATTAAATACACGAGTTTGTTAATACATTTTGTTATTCCCAAAACCGTATCTACGGGATCAGGGCTCGACACGGCGTTTACGGGATCATGGCTCGGGACCACGTCTACAGATCAAGGGAAAATTATGAAATGGACCTAGAGTTCTACATCTAATATCTAAGCTAGCTGAGAAAAGAAAAAGTAACGCGAACTTGGTTTCGGCGGGTTTCGATCGAAAATGGTCGGCACGGCATTGTATTTAAGAGACGCACGACCAGGCGGTCCGAAAATCTCGAACCGGTCACTGTTAAAGTGTCACTAAATAATAATACCACTGTGTTACATGAGATTTAAAATCAGAGTCGAAGATACACCAACCTTACACAATGCCATGTTTGGGCTAAGAGTATCTATCGGGGAATAATCAACCGCACTTTTGGGTCTATGTCCATCGTTTCTATGCATATTTTATTGCAGATGGAAGTCAGAAAAAACGGTAATTATCTTTTTGTGAGTTCTTACAGTTTTTCAACGAGCACACGCGAACCATCCCGTATGATGTTTATCTCGTCAATAAAATTATTTGTAATAAACTATTGCCAAGGCCCACGGAGGGTTAACCTTAAACTATATTTATTAATTAATTATAAAAAGAAATCATTTCTCATTTGATATTATTATTAACAAGACATAAAATGTCATCGGCGTTTTAAATTGCGACGCCATGAAGTAAAGACATTTGTATACTGCGCCATTTGACAGTTCAATTGAACTTGAGCCCCGCGCAATGCATCGTGGGATCCCTTAGGCACTTGCATATACCTTCCTAAATATTACCTTAGTAATTCCAACGTAAGAGTAGAAATAAGTTATACAATTTTTATGTCAAATTCAATCCAGGTATTGAAGTTTCATTTCGATATTACATAAAAAGGAATCTTGCTCGAGTGGGATCTTGTTCTTTATGTATGTCGTTCCTATATTGACGAATCAGTATCCATGCACGTCGTATTTGGGCCCTGCTAATTCTTCTTCAGCTTCCACTCTTTTGTGCTTTGTTTTCTCTCTGTCCTTTTCAAGGTTTTCAAGAGCTCTTTTCGTCCGATTAACTTTATGTGTCGATGAAAATTTTCCACGGACTCGAGGTTGGACCATCTTGTAATTTGAACTGTATGCCGTGACTGTCAGATGGTGCCAACAGTATCAGCTGTGCGGCGTTGCCAAGTCGCTGCCGTGATTTCGCGAATCCGGAAAATGGTTGTTTAAAAAAGTGTCTTACATTTTGCAACGATATTTCGACTTTTTCCATCGATAATATACCAAGTTGCCGTATTACAGTATATTGTCATAATAACGCAATAGTTAAATGTAAATAATTTGATAAGTCCAGCATTCAGGTGTTGGCATCACCTGAAAAACTGGTCAAGAAACGCCCTTTAACATAGTCTCTTGTGATGTATTTCACATGAAATTTTATTATTCAACATAAAAATCAACTTGTAACGGTCTTTTGATACCGCCACAAAACTTCTCGATGGGATGTATTGTTTTATATAGACATGTAAATGATTTAATATCAAAATAATAGTCATTGTTTTGACTTCGGCCTGTCACCACCGAATTACCTTAACGAATTGCTGAAATAATTTATCGAGTAATATTGAATTTAAATAAAATAAAATAAAATAAAATATTACAAGCGGTCCTCCATCCAAATTATGACTGCAAATAATGCTGCTTAAGGTAGTTCTGTCGTGAAGGCAATCCAAACTCATATGCATGAATTATTGAGTTTTTTATTTTATTATTAACAAAATACACAACTTCACGATCTTCGCTGTCAATAATGATAGACAAATTTTAAAATGCTTAAAATTCATTAAAAAAAATTAACGAATGCAAAACGGCGACCAAAATAATTTTAAATGTTTCAGATTTCAATTACTAACGATATTTATAAAACCCGCTTTTAGCTCCACGTACGTGTATATGTACGCCGTAACCAAAGCTACTCAAAGTAAAAAATCATAACTTTATTGCTGTTCATGAAAAGTTTTAATTTTTTACATGCTAAATATATCTATTTTTAAAAAAGATATTTCGTTCTTTTATTCTTATACGTCTCACCGTTTTTGAGATAACAACAATTATTTTAAACTATTGTTGTAAAAAATTATAATAGTTATTGACTTCCGACTAGTCTCATTGTTCGTAGTATAAACGAAAGTCTTTACGAAAATTATTTTAGATTTTTGTGTAGCGAAATCTAAAATTTATAGCGAGTTGAAGTCAGATGAAATACAAAAAATCTATGAAAATCATACTTTTAGTCATTTAAAAATCAATAATAAAGGAACGGGTGGACCGAAAAATTCCGTACTTACACATTCATCGCACAACATACTACGTTTCATAATAAGTGTTACCTCGTATATCTCCGATGGCAAGAAAATTGGTTTTTTCAACGAAGTATCGAACGAATAATTGGATTTAATTCGTCCGGGAAACCTTCAAAATCGTTTAAAAAAATATCCGGACGAATAACTGAGAGTAATTCGTCCAGGTAATGCTAAAAAATGTTTAAAAAAAAACCATATTCTGACGAATGCTCGTATGTTGTTTGTCGGAAAATGTGTTTGTAAGATTCTTGACATCTATTATGACGAATAATCGTATGTTATTGTATGCTGTTCCTCTACGTGCGCACCTTTGAACCCCCCCCCCCCCGCCGCCTCTAATATTTTTTGTTGTTAAAAAAGGCATATAATTGAGCACGCAGGCGGGGGAGTGGCATCGTACGAAACACTGATATTCAATACTCCGCTAGATGGCGAGCTGTCGAAGCGTTTCTCGCAAGTGACTTGAAGCCTGAACGTATATAAGACTGCAAAGCTGTCCTGAGTTCGACTATACACGAGGGGTTTACCTTTCGTTGACGTACCGAAATGTACTGTCTCGACATCAAGGGAAAGCAACAACAGGTTTCGCTCGATTTCTCTGAAGAATTTCATTATGATTCTTTCAACGATTTTTCTGTTTAATGGACAGAATCGTTACACGACTCTCTTAAAGACGATTTTCAAAATTCTTTGAAAGATTCTCAGAACGCTTTCGAATAGAAAGAATCTTGCTCCGGATCCTATACGTGATTCTTTTCAAGATTCGTTTAAAGATTCTTTTAAAGATTCTCTCAAGACTTTTTTTAAGATTCTTTAAAAGATTCTTCACAAGATTCTTTTTTTCTACGCGGGTGATGCGGTGGAAAGACGGCCACAATCGTTTGAGATAAATTTCGTCGATTGTTTCTGCTTGATGAATTACTTTCATTTGTTAAGCAGCTACCGTTGATACTTGTAAAGATTTGGATTAGTGAAATTTGAATTAGGCTTCGGTTTCGCGCGCTTTGAATCTAGCGATCACTGTCTCAGACCCGAGATGTGCTTCGTAAAAATTGCATCAGAAAAAATAGACCGCTAATAGCCGATAAAAAATTAATAATAACAATATTCGGTCACGCCTATAACATACTACGGTTGATATTTGACCATAAATTAACGATTGTGAATCAATTCTGCCAGGGCCACGGTGACGTAATTGGTAACGCACCAGGCTAGAATTCTGGGTGTTCCCGGTTCGAACCCGGGTCGTGGCGGAATTTTTTCACAATTTGTTTGAGATAAATTTCGTCGATTGTGGCTGCTTGATGAATTACTTTAATTTATTAAGCAGCTACAGTCGATATTTGTAAAGATTCGGATGAGTGAAATTTGAATTAGGCTTCGGTTTCGCACGCTTTGAATCTAGCGATTACAAAAAATTATTAATAACAATATTCGGTCACGCCTCTAACATACTACAATTATTTATGCCTGATGCTTTATTCCATGCTCTATTTATTTACGACGTTCTAACTTTCAAAAAGACAGCAAGTACAACCAAAACTGGTTGTATATATAAAACCTGCAATATTAGAAACTGAATAGATAATTGAGTATCAGACAATAGAAAGTGTATTCGGTATTCAAAGTACGTTGTTAGATACTTTGAATACCGAGAAAGATTTTCTGTGAAATGAAAAGTAATTTTTTTTTATGCTCGCGAGAAATGAGAGGTTTGTTCGGGAAGGTCTAACAGAGCTGTGGTACGAGCTTCCAGTGGGGGAGGAGTCGATTCTAAAAGTAGCAGGGTCCAGGGGCGAAGCCCCGGTGGGCGGTTTGGGGGGCGAGGCCCCTGATAATACGAACAACAATCTTTTAAAGATTTATATATATCAAGATATTAGATTAAATGAGGTGAAAAGGAAGTAGAGGTACTGGCTGATAAATTAGACAAAAGTAATAAGTAAGGTACGAGGCAACTCGAGCTCACGCTGCAGTTTCGATATTACGAAACTCGAAATAATAGGAATTGTTTTCTCCTGCACTTACTTCAATGGACTATGTACGGGAGCTAGTCGCTGGCACGCCAAGTTTTTTTTGTAGCGAGTTTTATTTGGCTAATATATCGGATTTGGCTTAATATTTTTGCAAGAGATTTTGTTTGTGAGCAATTTTTTTTAAATATTCTTTTTGTATGTCGTTTTTCAGTTGGCGTACAATTTTTGTTTTGAGAAACCATTAACTTATCAAGGCCTTATTAAACTTCACCATGGCCTTATGAGATCCTTATTTGGCACAATTATGATTAATTAGTTTACTTGGTATCATGATGAAGCCTAACTGGGCCCTTAATTAATTGCCCTAATATAGCCCCATTAAATATCGGCATGAAACCCTACAGTTTCTTTAGTAGGTCCCTAATTGGGAGTGATATAGAACTCTCTTTTATGGTGTCCACATTAAACCCCGTTAGGGCCCTAAGTTATCTTAGGGCAAACCTAATATTTTTCTTCACGGGACTTTGTAAATATGTAAATAAGCGCGTAGTATTTAAGACCTTAGGCTTAAGTTAGTTTAATACTAAGCCTTATCCGATATATGAATTCTAAGGAGGTTTTGTTTGCAGTAAAGATTTTGTTTTTCCTCTTTACCAATAGCATACCCGGAGCACCAATTACATTATTACCTCCAATACGGAAGACTGAAGCGCAACTCCCGTTGTCTATTAATACTAACATTGTTAATCCTAACAGCGATGAAATTATATCCGAGTACTACATCAAGTAGTCATGTTTATATCCATGGATTATTGCTTGGCTCTTTTTTATCAAGTTTGTTGTAGTCACCCAGCATATGTTACTCTTTTCTAAAATAAACACATTTGAAAAAATTAAAAATAAAGTAACGCACCAGGCTAGTATTCTGGGTGTTCCTGATTAGAACCCGAATCGTGGCGGTATTTTTTCACAATTTGTTTGAGATGAAAATTCGTCGATTGTGGCTGCATGATGAATTTACTTAATTTACTAAGTAGCTACTGTCGTCATTTGTAAGGATTCGGATTAGTGAAATTTGAATTAGGCTTCGGCTTCGCGCGCTATAAATGTAGCGATCACTCTGTCAGACCTGAGATGTGCTTTCCAAAATTGCATCATTAAGAAATTGATCGATAGTAGTCGATAAAAGAATTAACAGTAGCTTTGTAAAAACCGAAAAATAATGAGGTATCGATGTGCAAGTTTCTAGCTTGTTTCTTATGGTGACCATGAAAACCAGCATTTTTTTTGTTGTATTTCGGAGTTGTAGATACCATTAACTGTTTCCGAAATATAACTGTCGAAATAAAAATAAAATACCCAATGAAATATTTAGCCTGATTCTCCGCACTTTTAAAGTTCGAAGACCCTGAAGAGCCGTTCCAACGATAGATACGATTTCCTTGACTCCGCCGTTCGTTTGCTTTGCCCCACAATGTTAGATTTTATAGAACTTCGGACAACTCTTATTTCCAATTATCGTGCTTCTTCGTATATGTCTTTGACTTCGTCGTCCGTTTGCTTTCCCTCACAATGTTGAATTTTATGGAACTTCAGACAACTCTTATTTCCAATTATCATGCTGAAATTACTTGAAAAACTTCCAACTTACTTAAAGAGTGATGCGTTGTTTATTGAATTTGCAAAAATCGACAAAATAGTTCAGTTTCTGTTAGAAACTTATATTAGAAATTCGTAAGATTTTTTTTTCAAGTGCCGAGATGACATGAGTAAATGCTAATATTTTTTTTTTTATTTTTTTATTAATGGATATTGACGTTGTATTTTGAGTCAATATTAAGTTATCTAATTAAATTAAATATTGAAAACAATTCAGAGTCTCGATGAAGATGTAGTTTTATTTTAAATGCGTTTTTTCCAAAATACACTTTTTATTTCGAATATGCGTACATATTCTGCTAAGGAACTTTAAATAAAAATGCCTATAATCTGGCTGGGAGTATATTCTCAGAACGAAAATTGAGAGTTCTGAGTGACCTGCGAATCACGAAAACAAAATTGATTGAATTTGGTCCATCGGTGCATGCTGAGCTCTACACTAAGTGGAAAATGGAAAAATATCTACTCCGATAAACTGGGCTACGTGAAAATCTTTCAATTATAAAAGATTATTTTTATTAGGTGTTCATCAAGTGATATTTTCTATAAAGTTACACGGTTTCATATACGTCTATGCAATAAGATTCCACATTCCATATCTGGAACGCTGGTGGAAAGATGTTGATTCTTAACCAGCGGGACAAAAATTAACGCAGCGGTACGTAAAGCGCTGCAGCCCACGGAAAAGTACGGCAGCGAGATCAAAGGTGCTGCAGCGGGCGGAAAAGTGATTAATTTTTTTAAATATGGGACAAAGTACTTTACAAATTTTTTATGGTAATACGCAGACTCTACAGAACCCAACTCTACACATCACCAACTCACAACACCAACTCTACACATCACCAACTCTGCACATCACCAACTCTACACAACACCAACTCTACACATGCACCAACTCTACACAACACCAACTGTACACAAGTACCGATTCACAAAAGTCCCACCGGCAAAACTCTCACCGGCGAAACTCACATCGGCAAAACTCTCACCGGCAAAATTCCCACCGGCAAAATTCACACCGGCAAAACTCACACCGGCAAAACTGTCACTAGCGCAACTCTACACAGGCAAAACTGTCATCGGCAAAACTCTCACCGGCGAAACTCTCCACAGGCAAAGCTCTCATCGGCAAAACTCACATCGGCAAAACTCTCACCGGCAAAACTCACACCGGCAAAACTCTCACCGGCAAAACTCTCACCAACAAAACTCTCAACAGTTAAATTCACTCCAGTACAATTCGACACGTTAATATTGTCCCGAGATAACCGTTTCACCGATTCTACACGGTACTCAATTCACCAAAGTCTCAACTCTACACAAGCTCAACTCTACACATTCACCAACTCACACCCAATACCATCTGGAGGTAAGGTAGAAACGAATATCATAATGACCGACTGAGTCATAACATTGGATACATTGTGCATATAACCAATGTACCCTTGTTATGACTCAGTCGGTCATTATGATATTCGTTTCTACTTTACCTGGAAATGGTATTGGGTGTGAGTTGGTGAATGTGTAGAGTTGAGCTTGTGTAGAGTTGGGATTTTGGTGAATTGGGTACCGTGTAGAATCGGTGAAAATCGCGATTGATGGCGTTAAGGCTGTGTACAGTTTTTGCGTCAAAAGACGATCGTGTGCACAGTTCTGTCATGGCGAATTGAGCACGCGTTGAATATATCCCGGGACAATATTGACGTGTCGAATTTTACTGGGGTGAATTTAAACGTTGAGAGTTTTATTGGTCAGATTTTTGCCGGTGTGAGTTTTGCCGGTGAGAGTTTTGCCGATGTGAGTTTCGCCGGTGAGAGTTTGTAATATTTTATTTGCTTGGTGGCTCTAATGTAAATATAACAACTGCTTTTAAAGTTAAAAATTGTCGGAGATAAATAATTATGAGACAATAAATTAAACAGGCACTCAACGTGGAGAATTTAATTATTATCATATTTTTTTCTTTTGTTTGCTTAACAATATACCGCACATAATTATTTTAGGAATTTTTATTTTTTCTAGGTCGTCACATTAAATCACTTATACATATAACACATTCATTCAATTTACATTACATTCATATTAAATTATTCCTTTCTTTCTCAATTGTTTACCCATTATATTAAGTCGTCTTCTTTTTAAACTTCAAATAATAAATTAAATAGGTATATAATATAATAGAAGATATGATAATATATGCAATTACGTTGAACCACAATACTTAACTTTCTTATTGATGATATACAGGAATAATGTTAAGAATACTTTTGATGAGTTGATCCTTCTCCGTTCGTGGTTCCGTAGAGAGAGAGATCTTATCGGCGCGTGCCGAGGATCGTAGTGACAAATTCGGGTTATCTCGGTATCTTCCGAAACAACCCGAATTCGTGAGCGATCCAGGTGCTGCGATCTAGCTACCTTTGGCGGGAAACTTGATTTATATAGATTTCTCCATACTTATTGTATTACAAGTTTTGCCGGTGACAGTTTTGCCTGTGTAGAGTTGCGCCAGTGACAGTTTTGTCCGTGTGAGTTTTGTCGGTGAGAGTTTTGCCGGTAAGAGTTTTGTGAATCGGTACTTGTGTAGAGTTGGTGCATGTGTAGAGTTGGTGTTGTGTAGAGTTGGTGTTGTGTAGAGTTGGTGTTGTGTAGAGTTGGTGGTGTGTAGAGTTGGTGATGTGTAGAGTTGGTGTTGTGAGTTGGTGCTGTGTAGAGTTGGGTTCTGTAGAGTCTGCGTATTGCCTTTTTTATTTGTGCTGATCAATATGCTCTTTTTAATAAATTGTAGAGAATTCAAATCATTTTTAAAAAATCCGAAAGAAAAACTCGAATGCCATCGAGAGTCGGAAAAATCGTATAACAAATAACGGGCCAAATCCGAGTCGCGGGTCAGATCTTTGCTGCAGTGGGTAGAAAAGTGCTGCAGCGGACACGGCAGCCTCTTTTCTGCCCACTGCTGTACTTTTTGTCCCGCTGGAGTGGAGCCGAACGAAATTCGATTATTTAATATTTTTACGTACCTGTGCCGTTGAGCCGTTGCAGTCATAAAAATATGGTATTTTTAACATAGACGGGTAAAAAGTACTCACTCGTGTGAGTACTCACACTCGATAAAAATTACGCACTTTCCTCCCTTGTACACGGAAAAAAAGACTTGGTAGAAGTAACAAAAAAATTCGTTATCTCTAACCAATTGGCTTGGTTATATATGCGCCAAATGATTTTCTGGTTGCATCAACCAATGGAACTTAGTTAGATTAGATTAGTTGTAGCAACCACGTTATTGGCCGACTACGATTAAATAATTGAAATAACCAATTTACTTAGTTGGAACAACAATTTCACTGGGCCGGTTTAACCAATTTACTTGGCTGGGGCAATCAATGTTTTTGGCTAGAATAACCAATTTTCTTGGCTGAATTAACCAATTTTCTTAGTTGAATCAACCAATCCACTTAGCTGGATCAACCAATTTTCTCAGTTGGACCAACTAATTCACTAGGCTGGATTAACCAATTTTCTTTGTGCTACCGAAAATGATAGACGTATTGAACCATACACTGAGAGCAAAAATTATTGGGCAGAACGAAATAGAGGTTGACTCAACCTCTCCAAGAGTTTATATACACTGTAAAAAATGTTGGCGTTTTTCCTATACAAACGTGTATGAATTTTGTAAAACTTGGTATAGAAAATCGGAATTAATATGGTTGCATAGTAAATTTAATACAGATATATGAATTTTGATGATCCGGTGATTAGAAATTACAACACATGATTATTAAATCATCATTTACTAAATTAGTATATGAAAATCAACATGCATTTTCGGAATTTTCGTACCCGATTTGAAATTTAACATACATTGTTCCATTAAATGTAAGATCAAAGTTACTCAAATTACAGTTACTGATATTGAAAAATACCAAGTAAAGTATTTGCAATTTTGTCTATGTGAGTATATTACTTTATGAAAAATGTTTGCATTTTTGCTACACAAAAGTGTGAGAAATTTACAAAACTCGCTATAGGAAATAAATATTAATATAGTTGCATAGTAAATTTAGTATGCGTGTATGGATTTTACCAAACCGATATAAAATGATATAAAATTACAACACATGGTTACTAAATCAATCATTACTAAATTAGTACATGAAAATCAACATGAATTTTTTTAATTTTAGTGACTGATTTGAAATTTAATACACATTTTCCAATAATCAAAAAAGCCCGCACTAGATCGATAACACTTACCACTTAGCATCGACTTCTGATAAGATACTCGAGATTTTCAAAAAGATTCCGTTCATCCAAAAATTATGTTCACTTGAAAATATTTCCAACCCACTTTGCGCTCTGATTGCAATCAATTGAATATTTTGTTATGTCAATTATGAGTATGCTTGAGAGAATAATAGTTGTACAACTCTTACATCATTTAGATATCCAAAATTACTAAGTCATTGATAGTGTAGTCGGTAGCGTGCATGCGTTGTAAGGTACTTAGGTAGGTAGGTCGTAGGTTCAAACCCCAGTGTAAGCGAAAAGTTTTTTGTCGCGGAAACCAATACCCAACAATTTCTGATGACATAATTTGTGTGAAAAGATAACGTTCGACTAATATTTATATTTTTTAAATTGTTTTTATGTCCATTTTAAATTTCCAACACATATGTACTTGAATTTTCAGATACCGATCATATGAAAATTCAGCAGAAATATTTTTTTGTAAAACGTGCATGAACAGCGGTGCTTTTCATGGCAGTTTTGCGGGCCGAAAGTGGCTAGTTTCATAGCAATGTTGAAACGATAGGTTGGCGCATGCGCAGTTCGCGATTGCTTCACTTTCGACCCTAGGGTGGAAAGTTGGTAACCTCACTTTTCACTGTTCGTCCCGCAAAACTACCATTCAAAGCACCACTATTCATGCACTTGTTACAAAAAGTATCGTGTGCAACACGGGCCAAAATTTGCGTTTGCGACTCGTGTGATTGTAGCCCTCGCTTCGCTCGGGTGACAATCCTCACACTCGTCGCAATCGCCAACTTTCGGCCCTTGTTGCACAATATACTAATGAAATTTAATGTTTACGCATATGGTACTTCCAATACAAGTATATTAATTTTAAGAAAGATTTTTTTAATAGTTTTCGGTATACCACTTATGGATATTGTCTAATTTACATTAAATCTTATTACCGTTGAATTATAAAATTCCTCTACATGTCATGACTTTTCACATACACATGTATAAAAATATTACAGTTCAATATTTTCGATATTCAAATACCACTCGTCAAAGTTAAATGACGTATTTAAAATTTCATATATGGTATCTGCAAAAAAACTTCCAACACTTTTGTATTAATTTTAACACAGATTTTTTTAACAGTGTACAGCGAATGGAACGAGGAGGTTGGATCAAACTCACCAAAATGTTAGTCGGACTTTCTTCGATTCAAATGTTTCATGTGGTTGAGACAACCACAGTGCATTTATTGTAACTCTAACATTGTGTTCCCTCAGACCATGCACACTCTTGCATCAATCTCTAATCGATTGATTGGAACTATTGACACGGTGGATTCAACTACACTCACATTTCAATTAAATTGATTGTATGTTAGAGCGAATCTAAAATAAAAAAGAGAAAATTAATTTTTAAATATTATTTTGTGCTTATTCAATCGAGTAATCCTGCATTTTTATTAGATATTACGTCTTCCTCTTCATGATGGTACACTGTTAAAAAAAATTTGTTGTAAATTTACAACACATGTGTATGAAGTTTTTTTTACCAAAACCGTTTATGAAATTTCAACTGCGACGTTGAATTTTACAACACTGGTATATTAAATTTACCGTTCCTGTATTGTAATTTTACAACACACCTGTTTTGTAAAACTCAACGTCGCAGTTGAAATTTCATAAACGGTTTTGGTAAAAAAGCTTCATATACATGTGTTGCAAATTTACAACATCTGTGTCGTAAATTTAAAATGGGCCTAAAAACAATTTAAAAAAAATAGAATTAGCACTCGGGCATTATTTTTTCAGACATATTATGTCATTAGAAATCATTGGCTATTGGTTTTCGCCAAAGAAAATTCATGCCATACTCGTGCGCGAAAAGCGATTTCGCGCACGGGTTTGAACCTACGACCTATCTATCTAAATACCTAACAACGCACGCACGCTATCAACGACTTAGTAGTTTTGGATATAAAACGGTATAAGAGTTATACAACTATTATTCTCTTAACCGTACTTATCATTGACATATTAAAATGTTCAATTGATTGCAGTCAGAGCGTGAAGTGTGTACGGAAATATTTTCAAGTGAACATAATGCATAACGAACCCTACTCATAATCGTTACGTTGCCGGTTCGAGTCCTGCTGTTCCCATTCTTTTTATTGGTTTTAATACATGCATCAATGTTACATGTAAACCCGAGTCGACATTTTTACCCTCCTTTTAACCTAACATGACTGAGATCTACTGCCGTAGTCTGGAGGGTGAAAGAAGGCACTCTGCAGGGTGAAAGGAGGGTATCGTGCATAGATTAACATTTGAATTTCACCCTATCAGACTCCCCAAATGGCAGAAAGTAGACATCTCGACTTAACGGAGGGTCACGTTGAGCCTACCGCAGAATCTCCCAGACCCTCCGTTGAGCCTATCGCTGAATCTCCCAGACCCTCCTCAGAGCCTACCATAGAAACCCCCATACCTTTCGTTGACCCTGCGAAAGTTCCTTCCACATACACTATTACACCCTCTGTTAATCCAAACATCAATGGAAGTATAATTATTTATATTATGAATATAAGAAACAAATTCAGAAAGACAAAAGCGTTTATTAAAATTTTTATAATTCCGTAGATATAATATATTTTTCTTTAATATCAACAATATTTTAATCTATTTTTTTTTTTTTTCGTTAAAAGGTACAATCTCTATTTAAGACATATAACATTTAAAGGTGATGTGAGATACCAAAGAAGTCAAAAAATTGTTTCCTATTTTTTTAGAAATCATTTATATTTCTTCTTTAAAATTAAAGACAAAATCAAATTAGATTCAGATACATCTATATCTTCTTGCATGGGAATCTGATCAATTTTAGTCCGAAATATGAATCGTCTAAGAAAGTACGGAAAAAAATAAAGAAAAAATATAAATAAAAAAAGATTATTCACTCGAAGCCTCAAGAAAGATATAGCTTTGTCAGTACAATAACAGTACAATTACATGTGAAGAAAGTACGATAATGAGTAAGAAACTTTTTCTCGATTTATCGTAACGAGTGAATTGGTTTGCATTCCTCAAAATATATTATTCACACCAATAAGATGTTGAACTCTTCGTGAGTTTTCATCACGGCACGATTTTTTTTCTATGTTTGTAACTTAAGTATGGTTTGTAACGTGGTAAAATTCCGCTCATCTCCGATTCTTAGCGAGACGACAACAACCGGCAAATCCATACCGTTTCGATATACAATTAGGACATAATTCTAGTTCTTTTTATTTCTTTATTATTTATGTACGCCGAGCGATGAGAGTTTTCCGCATCGATATTAACTACGTGAATATGGAAAATCCCGCTACGCTACGACAAAGAGGAATAGTCGATCTCGAGGCGCATTTCTGCGCTAACATTAATCTTCTCTCCCGAATCTGCAACTGAAAGAAGGAAGGGCAACATCCCGAGCAACATCGTCGCATGAAATAACGCATTATCAACTGTCGTTATCCTGCTGCCCTGCAATTATCGAGCGCGCACAGATTTTGGAGTTCGCACGCCAGTGCGACAAATATTAAATCGCTAATCGTGGTTGCGAGTAGTTGCGAGAGTCAGAGTTGGACGCCTGGTTGTTCCTTGCCCAATTTATGTAAGAGTAGGGATGAGAGGGCTCGTGCTTCCGCGATCGGCACATCTCTAGGCTGTTCCTGTCCGATAGTCGTCCCGCTAAGTCGCGTGTCGAGGGTAACCATGGGGGCTGAGGAGAGAGAGCGGGAGTCGAGGCAAATTCCCGCATCTTCGGCATCGAGGTGAGCCCTTGTCGTTCGGCATTTAGAGTCTGTTGTTTTTGTAATTTTGAAATGGTGTTTTCCCGTAAATAATTGAATCGGTGGTGACGAAGGTCTCGCGCGTGGAAGAAGTTGGCGATTCTCAATTTGATCGTTGTTAGTGAGTCTCGCGTAACTTACGGTGAGTCGTTGTCCCGCGGATGTTAATCTGTTAAAATAGGGTTTTTGGTTTTGCCGGGAGATAGTATCGGCGGAATCAGTCATTTTCGTGTTAATTATTCGTGCGCGGGAACGATTTGTGTGTTTTCTTGTTTGAGAGTGATTCGCGTTAATATTTGACACTGGTGAATTGAGTAGCTGATTTTTGCCGTTGGAGAGGTTGATTGTCGCGAATAAGTGTCATTATATAATTACTGTTCGAGAGTGAGTTCGTTCCCGCTGCACCGTGCGTGTGTGTGCGTGTGAGAGAGATACGGGTAGATCGCGTCGTTTGGAAAAGTGAGGTGTTGAAACGCGTGATCTATTTTCTTAAATTCTATATGTTATATTGTAAAATTGGAAATATCCCGGTATCGTCCCACGTCGTTTTGGACCTTGTGGATTTGGTGGGCAACCGGCGAAATATCCGATCGCGGGTGAAGGCTCGAGATCATCCCGTGTATAGAGTCTTAGCGTTGTTTTAAGTAAATCGATCAGGGCGGATTATCGATTGTTCGAAACCGTCCCGCAGTCAATCTTAGTCTTGTTAGATTTTCGTTAAGTCTTTAATGTTCCGGAAAATTGATGGAAATATTTACGGGACTTTCTAGTCATTTGACTTTAATTAATTCTGAATAAATAGCTATTTTGTGATTCCCGTAATTAAAAACTTGAAACTTATTCTCATTGGTCTGCCCGAGTTCCTGACATAGAATCCCGCCACTCTACATTTCTTGACGGCTGCGGCTAGTCCGGCAAAGCAGCTTGGTCCCTGAACATCGCGAGTTTTTCCCGGCGCGTAATATTTTTCGCGCCTGGCGCCCATTAAAAATAAAAGGGAAAAGCTCGGGACTTTAGCTTTGTAGTGCGTTTGGCATTTTTGGGGAAATTTACACTACAGGTTATTTGAATTTCAATAGGTTATATAGGCTCAACGGAGGTTCTATACCTCATTTAGGGTGAGTAGGTCGTAGGAGGGTTTATGGATAGGGCGAGTAGGCCGCCAGAGGCTCTACACGGAGTGAGGAAGACTCTACGGAGGGTGGCAAATAATGGTTGAACCTCCAAGTAGGGTTACTGTCGGCCGTACGGAGGGTGAAACCGGCGTCGGCTTTTGTCTCGTCAAACGATTTGGGATTCCCGGAGGGCTAACCGAAGGTTAAAATTTTAACTTGGGAACTTCATAAAACCTGCGCCTATCGACAGATATTAATTTTTTACTATTATTAATATTGTCAACAGCGTAATATCAACTTATATTACAGTAGCAGAACACGAGTACAAAAAATTGCGTTCATACGTTTCACTAAAAGTATAAAACATTTCAACCACTGTTTTTTTGTAAAGTTTAGGTTCTGTGCAGAAATTACAAAAAATTGTCATTACTTTATGACTATACACTGTAAAAAAAAAAGGAATTTTCGTACACCAACAACTATGAACTTTCAAAACCTGGTATATAAAATAGAAATTGATATACTTTGTCTAGTAAATATAGCATCCGTATTCGAAATTTAGCAAAAGTAAATGAATTTTCATATAACTGATATTCAAAATTACAATACATGTCTATTAGAAAGACTACTCATAGACCGATGTATTAAAATTAGTGTACAAGTTCGCAAGTTTAGAGGCTGACTAAATATTTAATATACAATTACATATTAAAAGTAGGTCTTCATGATAGTTTAAATTTCTAAAACACGATTTCAAAATTAAAAGATTAAAAACCTCGAAATCTCGTCCACAAGTATACCTTAAAATTAGCATGCGTTGTAGATATCGTAAAACCTATTTGAACATTAATATACGGGCATTAGGAATTAAGAAATACGCGTTGGAATTTTCGGTGCTAATACTTTGCAATTCTATGCAAGATATTAATTTTTGAATACGCGTGTGCCAAGGCAACCATTTATAGACCAGTGTTTTTAAATCAGTGCAGAGTTTTGTAAAATTCTGTACTTGAATATAAAAATATTATACCTTTTTATATGAATAGGAAGAGTCACCTGTTCTTTAAATTTCAACAACTTAACCAAACTGGTAAAGGGTCAGAATCTTTTAAAGTTTGTTGGCACAAGTATATTAAAACTAACATCCAATGTGATTATCCAAAGACTTGTTTGGGTATTCATATACCGTTATTGGAAATTTAACCGCGTTTAACGATTTGCAGTATGGACCGTCAGTGTAAACTAGGTGGTTAACGAACTTATCAGCCAGGCGTTCACGCGTCCTAGCACTGACCCTGAGGTCAGTCAGAGAGTCATTCACCCAAATACTAATGAACTAATTCGCGCAACCAATGAAACAAGCAACTTTGTTCAATATATTTATAGATAGTAACAACGTACCCTATTTGATATAACCGATTGCCGTTAAAAATAACTGAACGTGCTTTTATTATTACCATATCAGGCGCAATCACATAAATCTAAAAATATCTGTCCATATTACACTAATTTCATTTTATATTTCATATTACCGACAATCAAATAGACAAAAAAAAATTGTTCAATCATATGATCTGAATGGCCGAGTGAGCTAAGGCGCAGCGCTACAACACCAACTGGAGGGTCCCAGGTTCGATTCCCGAACAATGTAAAAAAAATTAAATATGTTTTTCAACGATTAATATGTACCAATATGTAGACAAAGATGTAATATGTAATTAAAAGTGGAGAAAAACTCGATTGAACACGTACAAATAAATATTTTTTAATTAAATTTCTTTGCTACACCAATATACTAAATTTAAAGAAAAATGCATGTTAAAATTAGTATACCGTATACGAGGAAAACTATTCGCACATACATGACTTTTAATATCCTTTGGTTACAATAATAGAAAAGAGTGTTGCATAAAGAAAGCACTCTGGTTCATTACTGTTAGAGGTGTACATCTCTTTTTAGTCTACTACCATACTAAATTTTACAATAGAATGCATATTGAAATTAGTATATAGTACGTGAAAAAAACTATTCACCCGTTTGTGAATTTTAATGTATGTTACTTATAATAATTGGTGAAAATGTTGTAAACCGCGAACACATTTTTCCATTAATATCGAAGGTTTCTATTTAATTATCGTATACCGATTCTTTAAATATTACAGATTTATGTATATGAAAATTCATATACGGTATATGCATCCGAACTTCCAATACCGGTATAGTCATTTTCATACAAACATTTTTTTACTCATTTTTTATTCATTTTAGTAAAATTACGGGTTATTTGGAAATTTACAACACAACCCGAGTACAAATTTCATCAGGCATGCCTGCTGTCACACGAGGTCCAGATCAGTTTTAGGTTCGGTAACCTCATTTGGGGCCGCCGTAAATTCACCTGCTCAGGTCCATGTAAGGCTGAGATATGGCATTCGTACTTAATTATATTCGAGTCTCGTTCTCGAGATTACTTTGTAGTACCGCTACAATCCACACGAAGTCGCCACAAATCTTTAGAGTCCCAAAAACAAAGAGTGACGCTACTCACGCGCCACCTTTGCTAGCGTCCACCCTAACGTATTCATAACGTTTTTTGTGTGCTTATATTATTTTCATCGATACAACGAGTTGTTTTAGATCATGTCGAAGTCAAAAAAGGCTTCGAAAAGGAAGGAGGAAATCCGAGTAAAGAGGAACTCCTAAAAAAGTTGAAAAAGCTCGAGAAAAAGATCTTACAGGCATCGGCGTCTTCGGACACGGAGGCCGAGACACAAGAATTATCTAAAAATGGTGACTCGGAAAAAGGTATGCTTCTGTTTTTTTCTTCTCTGTTCTTTCTCTGTTCTTTCTTTTATGAATATAATTTGTGCTATCACCTTCGGCGGTGGGTTAAAACCGTACGTAAGATAGGCTTATTCAGCACTATCTTAGGGCAAACATAACCTAAAAATTATGTTCGTTCTTGTAGGGTTAATGGTGGACTTGACAGGGCAAAAGGAGAATATTTCTCCATTACAGATATCGATAGAGAATCTGGTTGCTCCCAAGTCTACGCAAGACCCTCAAGAAGTGACTGCCCAGATATCGGCACGTATCATAGATGAAGAGGTTTGGGAAGCTATGGGCATAGACCCATCTGCGTCAAGTTTGAAAGATTTTCAAATTCACCCTGACCTGGCATCTCGATAGACAAGCTGGGTTAAATCTGGCCTCAACAAAGAGGAAAAAATACATATGCTCGAGAAATACCCACGCACTGGGAATTGTCCACTCGAGGCACCAAAACTCGACCCGGAGATTGCGTCTTCGCTCTTTGAGACTTCAGTTAAAAGAGACAAACATCTCTCTTATTCTGAGAATCTTTTGGAATCCGCTCTAGTAGCCCTGGGTGCTGGTATCACGCTCCTCCTGGAAGAGCAGGAGGACGGTGTAAATAAGATTCAATTATTGGAGTTTCTGTGTGATGCCGGGAAACTTTTGACAACAGCTCACCATCAGGAGCTTGTGGCAAGAAAACATTGTATTAAATCCAAGTTTCGAAAAGAAGGTTAAAACGATGTTGGAGAATCTTAGCTCTGACGAGTTCTTATTCGGCAATAATTTGTCGGAAAAAATAAAATCTGTCAAAAATATCGAGAAAGTCGGTTTGGAACTGAAGCAGAAGCCTGGGCCTGTCAAGTCTACAGGTCGTTCAGCTAACACTCTGGCACAGGGAAACTGGAAAGGCCCATCGGTCAAGTTCCAGAGCAACAACCGCATGGGCAACAAGAATTGGAGCTCTTAAAAATCGCAAAAACAACAGCAGACAAAGTCAGCATCGAGCAACACTCGGGGTCAACCCCAGAACCGTTCGCCTTACCCCCAGAAGGGGACCCAGTTGAAGGAATAGAGGTAAATATCGCAGGGCGGTTGTGCAAATTCTATAAGGAATGGAAAAAAATTACGAAAGACAAATTTATCCTTAACTGCGTGCGAGGATATAAGATCTCATTCGTCGAGACACCGGTACAGTTGCATTATCCCTCTACACCGGAAGTTGATTCATCTCGAACAATAAAGGATTATGAAATTGCAATAAATTGATTGTTAAAATCTGGAGCGATTTCGGCGTGCGAACCATGTGAAGGACAATTCGTTTCAAGCTATTTTTTAGTACCGAAAAAAGATGGCTCCAATAGATTTATTCTCAATTTAAAGCGCCTAAATGAGTTCATTGAGAGTAGTCACTTTAAATTAGAAGATATTCGAACTGCTGCAAAGCTAATGTCAGAAGGTTCGTTAATGTGTCACTTAGATTTGCAAGAGGCATATTTTCTCATTGCTATTCACACGGAGAGCCGAAAATATCTAAGGTTCCTGTTTCTGAATCAATTGTTTCAGTTTAACTGTTTGCCTTTTGGTCTATGTACAGCCCCTTTTATTTTCACAAAAATCTTAAAACCTGTTTTTTACGACTTGCGTAGTAGGGGCTTCCTTTCAGTTGTATATCTTGATGACATATTGTGTCTCGGCGACAGCGTCGCTTCACGCTCCAAGAACGTAAGGGCGACGATTCGCTCGTTGACCGCGCTAGGTTTTGTAGTGAATTATAAAAAAAGTAATACTGATCCAAGCACAAAATGCAAGTTTCTCGGTTTCGTGTTAAACTCAGTCAGTATGTCCTTGGAATTACCATTTGATAAAAGGCAACGAGTGCAAGATCTCGTTGAACGAGTCAGTTCTATGAAAGTTTGTAAAATTTGCGAACTCGCACAGTTTGTAGGTAATTTAACCGCTTGCTGTCCGACAATAGAGTATGGGTGGCTGCACTCGAAGATTTTCGAAAGAGAAAAGCAGTTGGCCCTAATAGTTAGTGGGGACGACTACGACGCTAAGATGATCCTTTCTGACAGATTCCAGAGTGATGTGCATTGGTGGAAAAGGCATCTTTCTTGGTCCGTGGGGCCGATTAAGAAATTTCAATTCACAAAGACGATCTACTCAGACGCTTCGCTTTTCGGTTGGGGGGCTTTTTGCGATGGTCATCGTGCTCGAGGTTTTTGGAAAGACTCCGAACGTTCCTTGCATATAAATTGTTTAGAATTGATCGCCATTTCCATGGCATTAAAGTGCTTTGTCAAGGATTTAACAGACTGCGAGATCTTGTTGAGAGTAGATAATACCACTGCGATAGCTTATATCAATCGAATGGGCGGCATTAGTTACACGCGTCTTAATCAGATCGCGCGAGACATTTGGATGTGGTGCGAGACTAGGAGAATTTGGGTGTTCGCTTCGTATATTCCTTCGAAGGAAAACGTTGAAGCCGACGAAGAATCGCGGATTAAAAACGTAGACACAGAGTGGGAACTAGCGGGTTTTGCGTTCGAGAGTCTTGTCCGTTACTACGTGTGATTTACTGATCTCTCCTTGCAGGTCAATGCGGCATCCGTTGGCGAAAAATCTGTCTCTGTTGGTAGGTGTATTATCAGGGAAGCGTACAGAAGGAAGAACCTCTCTGAGCCAGCAATAAAGGTGTTAATTTCATCCTTGGCCGAGAGTACGATAAAGCAGTACAACGGGCCGTTAAAGTTATAGCAAAATTTTTGTAAACGAGCAAACATTGATTTATATAATCCTCGAGCAGAGTCGGTGGTAGAGTTTCTATCAGAACGCTTTGAGGAAGGCGCTTCATATGGTACCTTGAACTCGACAAGGGCTGCGATCGCACTGATTGCCGTAGATAAAGTATCTTGTAACCCGTTAATTACGCGTTTTTTCAAGGGTGTTTTTCGTGAAAGGCCATTGAGGCCTAGATATGAAGAGACGTGGGATGTTGGGCTCGTACTAGAAACGGTAGCGAAGTGGCACCCTCTAGACTCACTCGAATTGAACAGACTGACAGAAAAACTAGCTGCATTACTAGCTATTGGCACCGCACATAGAGTGCAAACAGTTTCGTTGATTAAACTAGATAATATTGCAAACTCACCGGCGGGCATAAAAAATAGGGTTTCAGAATTGATTAAGACTTCAAGGCCTGGGAGTTATCAACCTCTTTTATTGCTCCCGTACTTTAAAGAAAAACCGGAGCTGTGTATAGCTGCGGCACTCGAAAGTTATTTAGTTGCTACAGCGTCACTGAGAGGTAACTGTAAAAACCTTTTTATCACGGTAAAAAAACCGTATGTAGCTGCATCGGCGGCTACGATAAGCAGATGGATAAAATCCGTCTTAGCCAGAAGCGGAATCGACGAAAAATATACTGCGCATAGTACAAGGCACGCTTCCACTTCCGCTGCACTCAAAAAAGGCATAGATATTAATGTCATTAAATCTACGGCAAGTTGGTCAAAAGAGTCAATGGTGTTCAGGAAATTTTATAACAGGCCGATCAGGACGAGCCGAGACGAGTTCGTCCAGGCAGTTTTCCAATAAGCTATAATGCATAGGTTAAGACTTATTGGGCTAGCATGTTACACCCCAGTAAAATTTAAAAAAAATAAAAAAATAAAAAAAATAAATACAATAAAGATGTTGAATTAAATGTCTCTAAACATCTACAAAGTAATCTCGAGAACGAGACTCGAATATAATTAAAAGATTAAACAAACTTACCTGTAAGTGATGTTCGATCGGAATTATATTACGAGTCTCGTTTGAGATGATTACTCCCCACCCTTATAATTTAACAATCACCCACCCTTAATACAAGTGACTAGTAATCCAGTTCATTTAATTACACTTATTATCTTTATTTTTTGTGTACTACTGTTACTTAGCTCTAAAGGATATGAACACGTTAGGGTGGACGCTAGCAAAGGTGGCGCGTCAGTAGCGTCACTCTTTGTTTTTAGGACTCTAAAGATTTGTGGCGACTTCGTGTGGATTGTAGCGGTACTATAAAGTAATCATCTCAAACGAGGTAAGTTTGTTTGATCTTTTAATAATGCCATCTTTCCACCGGATCAGGCTGATGTCAGGCTAGATATGGTAACCTTATTTAGGGATCGTTGTAAGTTCATCGTATCAGGTCCATGTAAGTCAGAGATATGGCATTCTACCTTAAAAATGCCGTCTTTCCACCGGATCGGGCCCATGTTAGGTGTTCCATACGGTAACCTCATATAGATATGTCATTCACCGACCTTATCCGTTTCGCATAAGGTCTTTCTGTGGCATTTGGACCAAGATTTTGTCCAAGTTACCTTTACTTTCCCTGGTCAGATCCGCATATGGTCTTCGTATGGCATAGTTTTTTTTTATATATGCCGTAAATTTCCATGATCAGGTTCGTGTAAGGGCTAGATACGGCATTCGTTAAAAACATTTAAAAATTATTGTTATGCAAAATCAATCTTTTCAGCACCTTGCGTGTGCTGGATTTTTTCACATCTTTATACAATCGAGAAGTATTCTAAATTTTCGCTGAAAATCACGTTTTACGGGACTGTACCGCTAGAATTACTTTGAAATCTATCTAGGTACTGACCGTCAAATGTCAGTACCTGGATGGGTGACCGCCCCATCATGTTTAAATTTTGAATATTTCGGTTGTAGTCACAATAAATGGATGTACAGTCTTGACGTATTTTCATTTTAAGGGGACGGAGTCAGGTCAAAAAATTTAATTTGAAAATTCAATATCATCCAAATTCTCTTGCATATAAAAATGGTCAGTGAACTATGTTGTTGGTACTCGATGAAAGGATTTTTTACTGTTGTCTGACTTACATATACCTTTCAGTATTAGCTTAAGCAAAGATCTTAGGTTTTCCACTCTGCGCGTGATTCAGATCAAACTGCTAGGCAGATTGGTCTAGTTGACGTCTCATTTTCTTCTTTACAAAAAGATACACCGGCTAAGCGGAGCAAAATATTTTTTTTTCATCCTGAAAGCAAAGTTAATCAATGATTTAGAAAATAGCATAAAATTTATTTATTATAAATTATGTCACTTAAAAACTATTACCTTTTATTAACATTTGCTCCGCTTAGCCGGTGTATCTTTTTATGCAGAAGAAAATGAGATGTCAACCAGTCCAATCTGCCTAGCAGTTTGGTCTGAATCACGCGCAGAATAGGTTGAATACCAAGTTTCGGTAAATGGCATCTAAAGTTTATGACTCAAAAAAAATTGTTTGCGCTGCTATCACCTTTGGGGCATTTTAGTACCTTTAATGAACAAAATAAAAATATTATTTGCAAGTCAGATTTCATAATATTAGTAATTATTTTACAAATAAATGTTTTTTTTATTAACAAATAAATAAGTAAATGAATGCATAATATTTTTTAAAACCTGAGAATAACACTGGGATAATCTCTTTTATTGACAACATCACTGACAATTTGTCCAGTGTTGAAACATTCAGAAATGCACTGCAAACAAATTAAATTACCACTTCAAAAGAAATAATACATATTTGAGCACTTCTGATGATTGTTGATTCTGTTTTAAACATTGTTAATTAAAGAAAAACAGCAAATGGCCAATGGAATTAATCTAATAACATAGTATGAACAAAAAATAAAAACGTCAATTAGAGGTTATGCCGCTGGACTATAGCAGAAGTCATTTTCCCGGCAGTAACACCATGGAGACTAGAGTAAAGGAGGCCGAACGCTTATGGGAGAAGTACGAAATTTTGGGCCATGAAACCTCCGGGCAATAGTGGTTCTAAAATTTACCACGAGCGTCTCTTCGATCGTTAAACACCACAGTGAAGTGAACGCTTATTCGGTTGGCGATGCTGTGAAGGAAGCATAGAGAATAAGAGAAACATAAAGCGCGTTATCAACAACCTGTGTTTTGTGTTTAATAGTGTTTTGACAGTTAATTTATTACAAGGACGGCAATCGAAAACTTGATTATTCTGAACGTGTATATGTACGCAGAAGAAAGTAAGTTTAATTTCACATTCATTAATACACCCATGAGAATTTCGCACCGCTTTGCTAAAGGTCTAGAAGGCTGTGTCTCTTGTACATAACCTCGATTTCCCTCTTCGGCTCACGCAGTTCAAACGATTTGTTTGTCATTTGGCCGCTATTGGTCGACCTGTTTTTGCAAAAAAATATGTTTTAGTATTTTGAACGTCGTGCGGGAAGTGACACTGCCTCTTAAGAAGCATTGATGTCCATTTAGTTTGTTTTCTCTGAACCATTAGTATAGATATAACCCATACCATGTTTATTCTTATTTTTGGATGTTTAGAGCACGAGACGCAAGTGACGAAACAAGTCGTTACATTTTATTTAATAATGAGAGCCAACTTCCTCGCACGTTCGGTGAATGCGAACTTCAACGCTCGGAAAGTAAAGAGCAAAATGCTCCACAAAAATGCGAAATTGTAACGGTGTGTCCTAAACTTCATTTTAATTTACATTGTTCAGGTATATCGGATAATATATCTATATCCATATTACAGGTTTAACAATACTCAAACTTATGGGAAGTTTCGGAGAATGTGGTCCTCGACAGAGGGTGTGTCGCCGGTCCACCATCCACTCATCGAGTTACTTCGGAAGAATCTGCGATTATTTATATCTTACCAAACATTGCAATTAGTACGAAGTTGAATGCCTGTACAATTCGATACAGATTTTTAAAAGTTGCTCTGTAAATTGTAATAAATAAATAAATGTACTTATTTTTATAAAAATCGTGTTAAATTCGACCTAATCATTGCTTGATAAATTGTTTCCCCATTTCTGCCGCCTGTTGAAATAAAACAAATTGTTTTTGCTTCCTCATAGAGGAAACTTTGTTTTCGTAAAAAAAATTTTTTTTTTAGATTTTCATGTCAGTACACTCGGAATGGTCCAAAACGTCGAGAAAAGTGGTTTAGAAAAAATGTCTGTATATATGTGTGTGTGTGTGTGTGTTACACGCTCGAAAAATGTAAACCTTTATAACTCGGGAAAGCCTCGAGCTATCAAGCTGATATCTACACCATAGGTAGCGCTGTCAATACTCATCGTTCATACTAGTTTTTGTTAAAATCCCCCCGATCGTTGAATTTTTGCAAAGAAAGTCTGTTAACGCGATAACTTTTTCAATTTTCGAGATATTAGGCTCAATATCGGTATGAATGTACGCTTTTATACACCGGTGACCCCTATTGAATTTGGTTAATATCAGTTGAACCGTTAACATTTTATGAGGTTTTGATTTTTTGAATTTTTCGATTCTTTTCTCCGATGCGAATTTTGGTATCAAATATCCAGCTGGGAGTTAAATGAGTACCAGATTCATGATTAACAGAAAGAATACGTCTAATATAGCCCAAAAATGATGAACGATACCATATTTTCATAGCGATTCTGTACAGTCAATATTGCGAAAAGTATCGATTTATGTCGTATAAAATAGCCAAAATCTTTGCTTCCCAATTAAATTTCGGATAACCCCGGGTTTCTATCGTGTTCTATAAAAAAAAGAACAAAGAAGATAGAATATATTCGCGGGAGTTTCCGGACCATTCGTTCTTTTCATTAGTCTAATCGTTTAATTATTCCTTTATTTAAAAACAAGGATGCAGAGTAGAACTTTGCACATTGCTTCATACTTTGCTTTTTACAAAGCTTCCTCTATGAGGAAGCTAAAATCAATTATCATACTTGCTCTTAGAGGTTGCTTTGTAAAAAGGGAAATATAATGAGGAAGCTGTGTGCAAGGTCTTTGAACAAAAATATTCTATTCACAAACATTAACGGAAACTTTTGAATAACTTTACGAAACATTTTCGATCGTATTCCAGTTTTACGTTTCTGGTATTAAAAAAAATTATTGACCCTTTCAGGAAAATTCCCCAGAACACAAATAGATAAAATTACGATCTATTGAAATAATAATAGTGTATTAAAAAAAGCAATAACGCCGTGTATATTTACAATTGAACTTCAACTAAGTTAGTTTAGTACACAGTGTTTCAAAGATTATCTTTTTACTTTTTCTTTTAACTATAAATTGACTAACTTTTTCTGCAAATGTAAAAAACAATTTTTTGTGCTTTTGTGGACGTAAACTTTCGGTTGAAAGTAAAAATAATAATTCATAGACTGCAAGTACAAAAGAAAAAAAAATGCATTTTCAAATAATCACTGTCTCGTTCTATTCTCAGTCTGTCTCACTCTCGGTGTTTAACGTCCGCCGCGCTGCTACCGGCTCCAGCTGGCATTCGGATTTATCCGGAGGTTTCATGAACCACTTTCCTAACACTACGTTCGGCCTCCTTTACTCTAGTCTCCATGAGTAACACGCTGCGCATGCGATACGCATCAAACTATCTATATGTTACTATAATATATAATATATACATATAATATACTAGGATTTTATTGTGGCTCGCGCGCTGCGCGCGCTCGCAATCTCCCCCAAAAAAGTGCAATCTCCCCAAAGACCTCTAGGAAGTATAGGAAAGACTCCCGGGAAGTATGGGAAAGACCTCCAGGAAGTAAGGGAAAGACTCCCGGGAAGTATGGGAAAGACCTCCAGGAAGTATGGGAAAGACTCCCGGGAAGTATGAGAAAAACCTCCAGGAAGTATGGGAAAGACTCCCTGGGATGTATGGGAAAGACCTCCAGGAAGTATCGGAAAGACTCCCGGGAAGTATGGGAAAGACCTCCAGGAAGTATGGGAAAGACTCCCGGGAAGTATGGGAAAGACCTCCAGGAAGTATCGGAAAGACTCCCGGGAAGTATGAGAAAGACCTCCAGGAAGTATGGGAAAGACCTCCAGGAAGTATGGGAAAGACCTCCAGGAAGTATGGGAAAGACTCCCGGGAAGTATGGGAAAGACCTCCAGGAAGTATGGGAAAGACCTCCAGGAAGTATGGGAAAGACTCCCGGGAAGTATGGGAAAGACCTCCAGGAAGTATGGGAAAGACATCCAGGAAGTATCGGAAAGACTCCCGGGAAGTATGAGAAAGACCTCCAGGAAGTATGGGAAAGACCTCCAAGAAGTATGGGAAAGATCTCCAGGAAGTATGGGAAAGACTCCCGGGAAGTATGGGAAAGACCTCCAAGAAGTATGGGAAAGATCTCCAGGAAGTATGGGAAAGACTCCCGGGAAGTATGGGAAAGACCTCCAGGAAGTATGGGAAAGACCTCCAGGAAGTATGGGAAAGACTCCCGGTAAGTATGGGAAAGACCTCCAGGAAGTATGGGAAAGACCTCCAGTAAGTATGGGAAAGACCTCCAGTAAGTATGGGAAAGACCCCTGAAATTTTTCTAAGTCCCTCGATTCTTGACACGGCGGCGGTGGCGGCGGCGGCGGCGGCGGCGGCGGCGAGATCTTTTTATAATATAGAGAGATAATATACTAGGATTTTATTGTGGCTCGCGCGCTGCGCGCGCTCGCAATCGCCCCCTACCCAAGGGTGCCCCCCTCCCTCCCCCTCCCCTCCCCCCTTCCGCCAAGCCCTGAGCCCGAATTATTCTAAGTCCCTCGATTCTTGACACGGCGGCGGCGGCGGCGGCGGCGAGATCTTTTTATAATATAGAGAGACAATATGTTACTATATGTTACTATAATGTTACTTGTTGCATTGGAGACATCACACATGTCATCGCATCGTTTATATCGCGTTTCACTAATTGTTTTTAAAAATGGTAAACAGATAAAAATTTATTTTGAAGGTTCAGAGATCCCACTTAACTAAACAAAGCTGCAGAAAGTGAAAAAAAAAGAAAATTATTAAATAAAAAAAAAAAACTTCAACACCCTTAATTATTTTGTGTCAACAAAAAATCGGCCTTAATGTCCGCATATAAAAACAATAAATAAATAAAAATAGTTTCAAACTTAAATATAATATTCAAATAATTTTTACGATTTTTGAGAAAACAAAATATAAATGGTACGGTAGAACTTGGCCATTTTTGCGAATTTCGGCTTACAACTTTACTAACACATAGACTACATGGAAATGAACATTTTTACAGAAAAAAAAAATTCGATCTTTTTACATTTTTGACCTGACTCCCCCCCCCCCCCCCTTAAGTGTACTTCAAATAGACAATAAATATATAAAATTTCTAAGATATCAATGGCCGAATGGGCTAAGGCGCAGAACTGTCACCCAGAAGATCAAGGTTCGATTCTCACCAACGGCAAATAAATTTACATGAGTTTTTTTCAGCAATTAATATGTACTGAAAACTAAATAAACTCGAATATCCAATAGAAAGTGCAAAATAAATCAAATTCGATGAGCGCAGATAATTATTTTGTCATTTTTTTGCCGTTTTTATTTTATTTATTTATTTATTTATTTATTTATTTAATGGCCCTGGGATAAAATCCCCTGAGGGCCTAGCATACAAAGTAGACACAATGAATAGAAGTTTAAAGCGCAAAGAATAAAATACAGAGAACAGCACATAGCAGGAGACCATAGACAAGAAAGAAATAGACCTAACTTAGAGAAAAGAAAAGAAAAACCGAACGCAGGTCGAGCACGCCTCATTCCTCCAAGCCGGCTTCCTCAAGACCCTCCTCAAGAGTTTTTATAAGTAGGGGCTTAGTAGGGCAGCCTCTATCCGGCCCTTATCTGGAAAACTTAATCTGGCCCTGATCATGCGCTGCGTTACTTTCCTGCAAGGCCCGTATAAGGTTGCCAGGCAGGGGCCTTAAATTTAAATCCGGCTACCACGCTAGGGCCTGATATTCCCCGTAGCTGAATTTCAACTCGGGAATGTATATTAATTCTCATTTACTGTACAAAGTTTGTGAATTTAATATACACTTGAATAGTAATTTCCAATATTTGTGTTGTAAATTTCATTTTTTTTAACAGTGTACATATTAATCGCTGAAAAAACATATTTAATTTTTTTTTACATTGACGGGAATCGAACCTGGAACCCTCCGGATGGTGTTGTTGCGGTGCGCTTTAGCTCACTCGGCCATTCAGATCATATGATTCTACCATTTTTGTCTATTTAAATATCGGTAACATGAAATATAAAATGAACTTAGTATAATACAGTCAGAACTTTATAGGTTTTTATGGTTTCGTTTGGTGCAGAAGAAAAGTGTAAAGCACATTCAGTTATTTTTCACGGCACTCGGGTATATCTAAGACGGTAAGTTGTATCGTTGTTGCCATCTATAAACATATTCGTTGAAGTTGCTTGTTTCGTTGTTTGCGCGAATTAGTTCGTTAGTATTTGGGTGGGTGACCGTCTGACTGACTTGAGGGTCAGTACTAGGATGGATTACTACACTGAGAGAAAACTTGAAATCCGGACAACCTCGCACGGTGGTCGGCAAATATTACTTTGGTTCAAAGAAATAGAGGTTGACACAAACACCCATTCGTCGAGGCAGTACAATGCATTTCTTTGAGACAACTACTTCATGTAATTGAGCGTCAACATAACAATGTTTTGGCTGAACATTGATGCTGTTGAGCGAGTGGCAGTGTAGTTGACTTAACCCCGTGAGGGGTTAAGGCAACAATTTTTCGGTACTTAAAACGCGTGGGACGAATGGTTGAGACAATCACGCGTGTCATTCCAATAAGGAAAATGATTTCTGTGAAGCAACTGTATCCCCTAGCAGGTTGAACCACGCCAGGAATTGACGCTGTTCACGGTCGAATCACGGTGAAAATCACGCGTGAGTGTCGACACCGAAAATCACGGTCGTATCACGACGGACATCACGGACCCTCTTATACCGTTTAAGCTTTTGAGCTTGCGGACCGTGATTTTACAATAAATAACGGTTGAAATCACGTCCCGAATCACGGCTCGACGGAATTTTCAGTGCCATGGTAATTGTCAAAATCACGTCTTAAATCACGGCAGTCTTAACGTTTCTGGGATTTATCTTGTCGTGATTTTTCTTTTAATCATGGCCCATATGACGGCTGAATTCACGATACTGAAATTCGTCGTGCTGGCATTTTTTCCAGTAATTATGGTCGGAATCACAGCTGAAATTGCTGTTGGCAATTTTTCGGTACCCTAGCATATATTGTAGCACTCATGAAAGACAGAAAAAATGACCCACGTCAGTACATGGGTGGACGGTAACTAACGATAGCCCGTACTTATGCATGGAATGACGAACAATCACTTGCGAAAAAGGTTTCAGCTCGTTCGCCATCTAGCTGGCTAACTACGGGCGCCTCACTTTTGCCACGCGGAGACCCGGCTTAGCTCCGCTAGATGACCAACAACCCGAAACGTTTCTCACAAGTGATTGTTCACCTTTTCCTGCATATAAACACGCAGCTTAACGCAAGTTGCTGTGCCCTCATATCCTGAAGGACCACGTTTTGAAGCGCTAGGTTAAATATCACAAGTGATAGTTTTGATAAATTAAAAACTCTTCCTTATGATAGCGACCACCTTGGTATCTCCTTAGTCATTAATTCAGAGGATGATAGATTATATTTAGAACAAAGACAGCAATCTTTCCTTAACTATAAGGCTACGAACTGGGATGAATTCGCGAGAAAATTTACTACTTCATTTAATCACCAAGTATCTTGTAATCGCAATCTATCAATTGAAGAAATTGACGAGTCATTTAGTATCATTAATGCCACCATTACCGCAGTAATCCAGAATACTGTTCCGCGTATTCAGCCAATGAATAGCACGCAAAAGTACAAAAACGCTCGTATTAATAAAATGCAAAAAGATAAAGCATTTCTCGTTTCCTTACTTCATTCGCTGCATATTAAGGACCCTCTGTCCCGATTTGCAATCACGAGACGGGCAAAAAAGCTTCTAGCGATCGTCAGGCTTAAAATCCACCGGGAATTCATAAAATCAGCAGAAAAATATTGGTCCAAATTAATTCAGAAAATAGACTATAGAAAAGCTGATTCTTTTTTCCCACAAGTCAACAAATTACTTAGGACTAAGCAACCTCTTGGCATTAATGACCTGCACATTGACCGTAACAACCAGGCATTAATACATAGGAGTGCAATTGATATAATTAATACTCAATCCATCGACGGCAAATTATTAATATCATCTACTAACCATAAACTGAATGTAATGGGCTCGTATTATGAATCGATTAACTCCCCAAGATATCTTAATAACGAAACGCGCCTCAAAAATATGGTCGATAATGTGGCGAATAACATTAAATCTGAATTCAATAACAATAGAACTTCGGGCACCTCGCACACAACTTTCTCCGAAATCAATAAAGCCACGAACCCGAGGCCACAAGAAAATAATTTCAACATTTTCACAAAAATAATCGCAGTCCCAAAAATTCTCAAATTCCTCCCAAACAAAACATCTACTGGTACAGACAATATTCCATCCATTGTGCTTAAACACCTCCCAGTAAATATAGTCCGTGCGATTACAATATTAACTAATAATGCGCTAAACTGGCACTATTTTCCAAAAAGTTGGAAACTAGCTAAGGTTTTACCTATATTGAAGCCTAATAAAAATCCGAACGATCCGTCCAGTTATAGACCTATAAGTTTAACACCTAGTTTAAGTAAAGTTTTTGAAGCGGCAGTCAATAATAAAATAACAACTTTCTGCACGATGAATAATATTATCCCTGAAATGCAGTTTGGGTTTAAGCATAGGCATTCTACAACACATGCGATACATAAACTATTAGCCGATGTTAACAACTTTTTAAATAGTGGTAAACTTGTTGGAGCTGCACTCTTAGACCTCGAAAAAGCTTTCGACTCGGTGTGGACTAATGGTTTACTTTATAAACTAAAAAAGAAAAACTTCCCCACCTGGCTTATCTACATAATATGGGATATGATTTCGGACAAAAAATTTATTATGTGGAATGGGAAAAACAAATCTTCCCTTACTTTTAGAATTGAAGAAGGCCTCCAACAAGGCACAGTCAATTCACCAATACTTTTTAACATCTTTACGTCTGATCTGCTCAAATTTTCCAATATGAACGACAATGGTAATATTTCGGCAATAGCTTTTGCGGACGATGTAATTGTCTACATCGGCGATAGACAAGTTAAAAATATACAACCGGCATTAGAAGTAATCACTGAAAAAATTAATCAGTATTACATGAAGTGGAATCTCAGGCTCAACCCACTCAAATGTGAAACGATTCTCTTTCGAAAACCCCTTTATAATATCAGCTCTAAATATAAAGCAGGGGCCAGTTTCTTCCAAATCGAAACCACAATTCCTGGCTCTAACATTAAAGCGGCGATCCCACACAAAAAAATAATTAAATATTTAGGAATAAACCTTGACTATTTAATCAGAGGTAATAAACATATTGAAATTCAGCTTGACAAAGCTAAGAAAGCAGTGCAGGCAAACAGTGCTTGTTTTTTATAATAAAAATCTGTCGGCTAAAACCAAAATTATTCTCTACATGTTGCTAGTAAGACCCATCGTCACCTATGCAGCGCCAATTTTATGGAACACGAGTCAATCAATGATTGAACAAATCCGAGCTTTTGAAAGAAAATGTCTTCGTACGTGTCTTTATCTCCATCGTTCTGAACACTCGGAATTCCGGCACTTTATCAGTAACGAAAGAATATACAACCTAGCAAATATTCCAAGAATTGATAATGTTATGCACTGAAAAAAAATTTTGTATGAAAATTACTATACCGGTATTGGAAGCTCGGATGCATATACCGCATATTAATTTTCATATACATAAATCTGTAATATTTAAAGAATCGGTATACGATAATTAAATAGAAACCTTCGATATTAATGGAAAAATGTGTTCGAGGTTTACAATATTTTCACCAATTATTATAAGTAACGTACATTAAAATTCACAAACGGGTGAATAGTTTTGTTCACGTACTGTATACTAATTTCAATATGCATTATACTGTAAAATTTAGTATGGTAGTAGACTAAAAAGGGATGTACACCTCTAACAGTAATGAAGCAGAGTGCTATATTTATGCAACACTCTTTTCTATTATTGTAACCAAAGTATATTAAAAGTCATATACGTGTGAATAGTTTTCCTCATATACGGTATACTATTTTTAACATGCATTTTTCTTTAAATTTAGTATGTTGGTGTAGCAAAGAAATTTAATTTAAAAATATTTATTTGTACGTGTTCAATCGAGTTTTTCTCCACTTTTAATTACATATTACATCTTTGTCTACATGTTGGTACATATTAATCGTTGAAAAACATATTTAATGTTTTTTACACTGTTCGGGAATCGAACCTGGGACCCTCCGGTTGGTGTTGTTGCGTTGCGCTTTAGCTCACTCGGCCATTCAGATCATATGATTGAACAATTTTTTATGTCTATTTGATTGTCGGTAATATGGAATATAAAATGAAATTAGTGTAATATAGTCAGATATTTTTAGATTTATGTGATTGCGCCTGATATGGTAATAATACAAGCACGTTCTGTTATTTTTACGGCAATCGGTTATATCGAATAGGCTACGTTATTACTATCTATAAATATATTGAACGAAGTTGCTTGTTTCATTGTTTGCGCGAATTAGTTAATTAGTATTTGGGTGAATGACCGTCTGACTGTCCTCAGGGTCAGTACTAGGATGGGTGATCGCCTAGCTGACTCTGACTGTCAGTACTAAGTTCGTTAACCGCCTAGTTTACACTGACGGTCCATACTGGAAATCGTTAAACGCGGTTATTAATTTCGAATAACGGTATATGAATACCCAAACAAGGCTTTGGATAATCACATTGAATGTTAGTTTTAATATACTTATGCCAACAAATTGTAAAAGATTCTGACACTTTACCAGTTTGGTTCAGTTAGTGAAATTTAAAGAACATGTGACTCTTCCTATTCATATAAAAAAGTTTAATATTTTTATATGCAAGTACAGAATTTTACAAAACTGTGCACTGATTTTAAAACACCGGTCTATAAATAGTTGCCTTGGCACACGCGTATTTAAAAATTAATATCTTTCTTAGAATTACAAAGTATTAGCTCCGAAAATTCCAACGCGTATTTATTAATTTCTATTGACCGTATATTAATGTTCACATAGCTCATAGAAATTTAAACTATCACGAAGACCTACTTTTAATATGTAATTGTATATTCAATATTTAGTCAGCCTCTAAATTTGCGAACTTGTACACTAATTTTAATACACCGGTCTATGAATAGTCTTTCTAATAGACATGTATTGTAATTTTAAATATCAGTTATATGAAAATTCATTTACTTTTTCTAAATTTCGTATACCGTTGGTATATTTACTAGACAAAGTATATTAATTTCTATTTTATATACCAGGTTTTGAAATTTCATAGTTGTTGGTGTACGAAAATTCCTTTTTTTTTACAGTGTGATCAAATTAACAAGAGACTATTTCAAAAATATTCCACTCATTGATAACGCCATCATAAGGTCATTACGCGAACAGAATCCTCTTCTTTCGGCGCAACAATTACAATCCGGTTACACCACACCACAAGTCTTTCTTGTGATCAGCACGGTCTAATTCAAAATGCGGACAATATTCCAATCCTATATCATTGGAAGCGCAATAAGGCAAACAAACGTATCACGTTTGCTTTCGACGATTTCCAAATTCATCGCGATCTCTTTTACGGTTCAATGGCCATCCCTCGTCGTGATTACCTCGATTTAATAGGCTTAGAATTAACAAATATGATTGGCTTAATATTAATTGTCCTCACCTTGAGGAATTGTTAGTAAGAAAAATTGTAGCAACGAGGAATATTCCTAGGAATATCCGTCGCCAACATTAACAAATACCTAGCCACAAATTTATTTAGCTATTGCTATTTGTATAACCTAAGTAATTAGTGTAATTAATCAATGTATACTTGTATGTATAGAATTAAGTTTTTTTTTTTTTAGATCTTAAATTAATCTAGTATTAATAGCCCTCGAACAAACTAAAAAGTCCTAGGAGGTTTTGTTTGCATAATTGCTTTTATTTTCCTCCTACTAAGGTCACGAGCTGTGTGTACCGCTATTATATAGTCAAACAAATGTTTTACTTAAAATCCCAATATTTACGTATGTCACCTTTAGTTTTAACAGCAGCGAGCGTCCTATATTCGAGCGTTACAAATAGTAACCATGTTTATACCTATGTAATACTGAGTGGCTTTTGTTTTGTAAGTTTGTTGTAACCACACACTTTACTTTATATTATGTAACAATAAACGTTTTAAAAAAAAACCACGTTTTGAAGATGTCCTAACCATTTGACATAGATGGCCTAGCCATTTAAAAAAGAGGCCCAAGAAAAGACGACATTGTCTTCTCTTCAGAGTTTCAAATGTTGCACATTTTATATAATTATAAGTTAAATACCGACGGTAACAGCATTTCATTGGCATGACGGCAACGTGCCATCTGTCGTGATTCGGACCGTGATTACTAAAGAAAATCACGGCCCGACGGATTTTAGGGCCGTGAATTCAGCCGTGATATCGGCCATGGTTGAAAGAAAAATCATGACAAGTAAAACCCGGAAATGTGAAATCTGCCGTGATTTTGCGAATTATCACGGCACTGAAAGTTCCGACGAGCCGTGATTCGGGCCGTGATTTCAACCGTTATTGATTGTAAAATCACGGTCCGCAAGCTCAAAAGCTTAAACGGTATAAAAGGGTCCGTGATTTCCGCCGTGATACAACCGTGAATTTCGGTATCAAAACTCACGCGTGATTTTCACCGTGATTCGACCGTGCTCCGAACTGCTAGGGTCAGAATGATTACGACAACTGTTATATGCTTTTGAAAGAACCTCGGTGCAACTGGTTTCTAAGAAATATAAGGTTGACTCAACCTCACGTCCGTTTATGTGAAAGCTGTTTCTGAAGATACGAGTATTAACTTTAGTCATCCCGATGGTCATCTATCCAACTACTGACCGCCAGAGACAGTCAGGTAGTCACCCATCCTAGTACTGACCCTCAGGTCAGTCAGACGATCATGCACCCAAATACTAACAAACTAATTCGGGCTAACAATGAAACAAGCAACTTCGTCGAATATGTTTATAGATGGCAACAACGATACAATGTACTCTTTTCGATATAACTGAGTGCCGTGAAAAATAACAGAAAGTGCTTTTATTTTTACTACACCAAACGCAATCATATAAATTTATAAAGTTCTAACTGTATTATACTAATTCCATTTTATATTTCATATTACCGATATTCAAATAGACAAAAAAAATACTAGAATCACATAATCCGAATGGCCGTGTGAGCTAAAGCACAGCACAACAACATTATCCGGAGGGTCGCAGGTTCGATTCTCGTCGATGTAATAAAAAATTAAATATGTTTTTTTCAGCGATTAATATGTACCATCCTGAAGAGAAAGACGTAATACCAAATTAATATGCAGGATTACTCGATTGAATATGCACAATTAATATTTTTAAATTAATTTTCTTTATTATTTTAGGCTCACTCAAACACATAATGAATTTGATTGAAATATGAGTGTAGTTGAACCAACTGCATCAATACTTCCAATCAATCTATTAGTGATTGATGCAGGAGTGCGCATGGCCTGAAAGAACGTAATGTTACAGTTCCAATAAAAGCACTGTGGTTGTCTCAACTACATAAAACATTTGAATCGAAGCAAACCCAACAACCATTTGGTGAGTTTGACCCAACCTCCTCGTTCCATTCGCCATATATAACCTCACGGAGAGGTTGAGTCAACTTCTAGTTCATTGTGCTCATCAAATTTTTCTCTTAGTGTACCTGGCTGCCTCTGCTCGTGAAGAAAAATATTAGGGTTGCCCTAAGATATCTTAGGGCCCTATCGGGCTTTAATGTGGACACCATAAAAGGGAGTTCCATATCACTGCCAATCAGAGTTGGAAATAATGCATTATTTTTTTAATGCATTATCGTTTTTTTACCCATTACTTTAAAAATGCATAATGGAATTCAGAACCATTACCCATTACTTTATTAATGAATAATGGAACTCATATCCGTTACCCATTATTTTTTTATGAGTAATGTAACTCATATCCGTTACCCATTACTTTTTTAATGAGCAATGGAACTCATATCCGTTGCCCATTACTTTTTTAATGAGTAATGGAACTCACATTCATTACCCATTACTTTTTTAATGAGTAATGGAACTCACATCCATCACCGTTTTTTAAAGTAATGGGTAATGAACGTGGTAATGGATATATGGTAGTCCCATTACTTTAGAAAAATTTGCTTAATAAATAAATATATAAATAAATAAATCGGAAAATCGTTCAAAAAGTTAATAAATAAGTAGATGAATAGCACAATCGTTCGAAAAATTGAAAAATATATGAATAAATATAATATCATTAGAAGTCTACGGTTAAGGGGGGGAGTCAGGTCAAAAATGTAAAAAAGTCGAATTTTTTTTTCTGTAAAAATGTTCATTTCCATGTAATCTATGTGTTAGTAAAGTTATAAGCCGAAATTCGCAAAAATGGCCAAGTTCTACGGTACCATTTATATTTTATTTTCTCAAAAATCTTAAAAATTATCATAATATTATATTTAAATTTGAAACTATTTTATTTATTTATTGGTTTTATATGCGGACATTAAGGCCGATTTTTTGTTGACACAAAATAACTAAGGGTGTTGATTTTTTTATTTTTTTATTTAATAATTATCTTTTTTTTTCACTTTCTGCAGCTTTGTTTAGTTAAGTATGATCTCCGAACCTTTAAAATCTTAGACATAAAGCCGAAAAATTGCCGATTTCTGCAATATGCCTGTTTTTTAATGATTTTTTTCTATAGATAAAAAAATTAATTACGTATTTGTAAATAAATTTTTATCTGTTTACCATTTTTAAAAACAATTAGTGAAACGCGATATAAACGATCCGATGACAGTGTGATGTCTCCAATGCAACAAGTAACATTTACATCATATGTTTCATATTCGTGTTTGTATTCATCAGATAGTTTGATGCGTATTGCATGCGCAGCATGTTACTGACGGGAAATTGACTTCTGCTACACTCGAGCAGTATAACCTCTAATTGACGTTTCTATTTTTTGTTCGTACTATGTTATTAGCTTAATTCCATTGGCCGTTCGCTGTTTTTTTTAAATTACCAGTGTTTAAAACAGAATCAACAATCATCAGAAATGTTCAAATATGTATTATTTCTTTTGAAGTGGTGATTTAATGTGTTTGCAGTACATTTCTGAATGTTTCAACACTGGATAAATTGTCAGTGATGTTGTCAATAAAAGAGATCATTCCAGTGTTATTCACAGGTTTTTAAAAATATTATGCATTCATTTACTTATTTTTTTGTTATTAAAAAATTACATTTATTTGTAAAATGATTACTAATATTGTGAAATCTGACTTGCAAATAATATTTTTATTTTGTTCATCAAAGGTACTAAGATTCCCCAAAGGTAAAAGCAGCGCAAAAAATTTTTTTTGGATCATAAACTTTAGATGCCATTTGCCGAAACTTGGTTTTCAACCTATTCTGCGCGTGATTCAGACCAAACTGCTAGGCAGATTGGACTGGTTGACGTCTCATTTTCTTCTTCATAAAAAGATACACCGGCTAAGCGGAGCAAATGTTAATAAAAGGTAATAGTTTTTAAGTGACATAATTTATAATAAATAAATTTTATGCTATTTTCAAAATCATTGATTAAGTTTGCTTTCAGGATGAAAAAAAAATATTTTGCTCCGCTTAACCGGTGTATCTTTTTGTAAAGAAGAAAATGAGACGTCGACTAGCCTAATCTGCCTAGCAGTTTGGTCTGAATCACGCGCAGAGTGGAAAACCTAAGATCTTTGCTTAAGTTAATACTGAAAGGCATATGCAAGTCAGCCAACAGTAAAAAATCCTTTCATCGAGTACCAACAACATAGTTCACTGACCATTTTTATATGCAAGAGAATTTGGATGATATTGATTTTTCAAATTCAATTTTTTTGACGTGACTCCCTCCCCTTAAAACAGGTCGCGATAGACGGGCGATTTCTCAGAGACGAACAATCCGGATACCTGAAAATCTTAGCAATAGTCCTTTGCGACCTGTTTCAATTCTAACTTTTGACTAACTTTTAACTAACTTCTAACGTCTAACTTTTGACTAACTTTTGACTAACTTTTGACTAACTTTTGACTAACTTTAGACTAACTTTAGACTAACTTTAGACTAACTTTTGACTAACTTTTGACTAACTTTTGACTAACTTTTGACTAACTTTTGACTAACTTTTGACTAACTTTGGACTAACTTTTGACTAACTTTTGACTAACTTTTGACTAACTTCTAACTAACTTCGAACTTTTGACTAACTTCTAACATTTGACTAACTTTCAACTAACTTCTAACTTTTGACCTTTGACTAACTTTTGTCTAACTGCTAACTTCTAACTTTAGACTAACTTCCAAGTTTTGACTAAGTACTAACTTTTGACTAACTTTTCAGTTACTTTGAACTTTCGACTAACTTTTGACTAACTTCTGATTTTTAAAAGTTAGAAGTTAGTTAGTAGGTAGTCAACAGTTGGTGAAAAGTTAGTAGTCAGTCAAAAGCTAGAAGTTAGTTGAAAGCAGAGTTGTGAAATTTTTAATGTGAAAATAATGGATAATTTTTTGTGAAAAAAATTAATAATGGAACTCGAATCCACTACTCATTACTTTATTAATGAGCAACGGAGCAGAGGTCCATCACCCATTACTTTATTAGTGAGTAATGGAGCAGAGGTCCATCACCCATTACTTTTTGGTTCCTCATAGAAGAAGCTTTTTCATGAAAAATTTTTTTTTCGAGATTTTCATGTCAGCACACTCAGAATGGGCCAAAACGTCGAGAAACGTGATTTAGAAAAAATGTCTGTATGTATGTGTGTGTGTGTGTATGTTACACGGTCGAAAAATGTAAACCTTTATAACTCGGGAATGCATTGACATACCAAGCTGAAATTTGGACAATCGATAGAGGGATCAAGCCTCATCGTTCATACAGATTTTTGTTAAAGTCTACTTCATCGTTAAATTATTACGCGTTTTTAAATTTTTTGAATAATGTCTGTTTACGCGATAACTCATTCAATTTTCGAGATTTTGATCTTAAAATTGGTATGAATGTGAGCTTTCATACGCCGGTGATCGCTATTGAATTTGGTTAAGATCGGTTGAACCATAAAAATTTTATGATGTTTTGAATTTTTCAAAAAATTGACATTATCGCTCTATTGTAACTTTTGCAAAACTTCAGATAGCGAGCTCAAATTTTGTATATAAATGAAACAATATTCAGACATTATATATGTATAATTTAGTGACGAACGGTATGAAATTTTTGATTTTATAGAATGTTGAATTATTTTTAAAAATATACATTCTCACATTCACTTTCGGAAACGCTCTAATAATCACGAAATAACGTAATAACGAAATAGAAAAGCGAATCCACAACATGTATATTTATCTAATTAAAACAAGGATGCAAAGTAGAACCTTGCATATTGCTTCCTCATTATTTTTTTTTTTTAAATTGAATAACATACTTCATCATAGAGGTAGCTTTGTAAGAAGCGAAAAATAATAAGGAAGCAATGTGCAAGGTTCTACTTTGCATCCTTGTTTTACCTGAAATACATTAAAACATTGTGCAACGTCGTTTCTACCCTTTTAACCTCTTAAGGTAGTCCTTGCGCATTAACCTTTCTGAACTTTAAGACTTAACATTTTTTAATATAATAGTTAAATCCCTTCGAAATGCGATTGCAAAGTTTCAAGCTGGATTATCGACTAAATTACCGAGAAAATAAATATTCAAAAAAGAATTCTTATGCACGGGCTCTTATGGGAAACTAACCGATGTCGTACCTCGGAACGAAAATTAACATGTATAAACTGAACTTTTATACAATATCAAATGTGCTATGAATTCCTTAGAGTGTCACGATTCCGTATGAAATATAAAAAAGTGACATTATCGAAGTATTTGGGTGTAATTCCAACGTCAAATACTTCATCGCCACTCAGAAGTTACGGATAACCGGATGTAGCGGACGATGATAGAAATCAACATAACCTCCAGTGTCAATCGGCGCCGTTTCAACCTTGATTTCAGCGAGCCGATTTTTCGTGGCGGTTGTAGTCGTGGCGCAAAAATTAGATTTTCTATCTACATTTTTTCGATTTTGTGTCACAAATTTACCTTTAAAATGACCAAATTTAGCTCTGACCGCGTGATGATACAATACCACTACGCGTTCAAGCGAGACTGATGAGATATTTTAGTTAATACAATTTATGTTTTTTAAGTTTACGAAGCATCTACAAATACGTTTTTATTTTCACTGTGATTAATTGAATGTGTAGATATATAAAATGTTAGCATTTACAGAATTTTCGGAACAGTGCGTCAATTGACTAGTATGGGTCGCAAGGACTACCTTAACTTAAATATGATGATACTATATTTATACATTTATTTATCAATTTTTCAAACGATTTTGCAATGTATCTACTTATTTATTAATTTTTTGAACGATTTTTCGATTTATTTAATTATATATTTATTTATTAAGCAATTTTTTCTAAAGTAATGGAATGGATATCCATTACCACATCCATTACCCAATACTTTGAAAATCGGTGATGCATCTAAGTGTCGTTATCCATTTTTTAACAATGGGTAACGGATATGAGTTCCATTACTCATTAAAAAAGTAATGGGTGATGAACCTCTGCTCCATTACTCATTAATAGGGTAATGGGTAATGGTTCCGAATTCCATTATGCATTTTTAAAGTAATGGGTAAAAAAAACGATAATGCATTAAAAAAATAATGCATTTTCCCAACTCTGGTTGAAAGTTAGTCAAAAGTTAGAAGTTAGTTGAAAATTAGTCAAATGTTAGAAATTAGTCAAAGGTTAGTCAAAAGTTAGAAGTTACTTGAAAATTAGTCAAATGTTAGAAATTGGTCAAAAGTTAGTCAAAAGTTAGTAAAGAGTTAGAAGTTAGTCAAATGTTCGAAATTAGTCAAAGGTTAGAAGTTAGTCAAAAGTTAGTCAAAAGTTAGACACAAGTTAGTCAATAGTTAGTCAAAGTTAGTCAAATTTAGTCAAAAGTTAGACAAAAGTTAATCAAAGTTAGTCAAAAGTTAGTCAAAAGCTAGAAGTTAGTTAAAAGTTAGTCAAAAGTTTGAAAAGAAATAGGTCGCATAGGACTATTGCTAAGATTTTCAGGTATCCGGATAGTTCGTCTCTGAGAGATCGCCCGTCTGTCTATTGCGACCTGTTTTAACCGCAGACTTCTAATGATATTATATTTATTCATTTATTTTTTAATTTTTCGAACGATTTTCCTATTTATCTACTTATTTATTAACTTTTCGAACGATTTTCCGATTTATTTATTTATATATTTATTTATTAAGCAAATTTTTCTAAAGTAATGGGACTATCATATATCCATTACCACGTTCATTACACATTACTTTAAAAATCGGTGATGGATGTGAGTTCCATTACTCATTAAAAAAGTAATGGGTGATGGATGTGAGTTTCAGTACTCATTAAAAAAGTAATGGGTGATGGATGTGAGTTCCATTACTCATTAAAAAAGTAATAGGTGATGGATGTGAGTTCCATTACTCATTAAAACAAGGATGCAAAGTAGAACCTTGCACATTGCTTGCTCATTATTTTTCGCGATTTACAAAGCTACCTCTATGAGGAAGTATGTTATTCAATTTTTGGCTTCCTCATAGAGGAAGCTTTGTAAATCGCGAAAAATAATAAGGAAGCAATGTGCAAGATTCTACTTTGCATCCTTGTTTTAATTAGATAAATATACATGTTGTGGATTCGCTTTTTCTATTTCGTTATTACGTTATTTCGTGATTATTAGAGCGTTTCCGAAAGTGAATGTGAGAATGTATATTTTTAAAAATAATTCAACATTCTATAAAATCAAAAATTTCATACCATATATAATGGCTGAATATTGTTTCATTTATATACAAAATTTGAGCTCGCTATCTTACGTTTTGCAAAAGTTACAATAGAGCGATAATGTCAATTTTTTGAAACATTCAAAACATCATAAAATTTGAACGGTTCAACCGATCTTAACCAAATTCAATAGCGATCACCGGCGTATGAAAGCTCACATTCACACCAATTTTAAGATTAATATCTCGAAAATTGAAACAGTTATCGCATAAAGAGACATTTTTCAAAAAATTTAAAAACGCGTAATAATTTAACGATGAAGTGGATTTTAACAA
>OZ019974.1:30788004-30808004 GCA_963970395.1 Ephialtes manifestator | reverse complement strand
AAATGCCTCGAAAAATAAACAGAGAAGATCGTAAGGGTGGTATTGGACAATTGTCCCGACCAAAAAAAAAAGCGCCTCCTCAAAAGCGTAAAACCGACGAACCGGTAGCTAGTAGCGCGTCAACGAAAAAATGAAAAATAAACCCGCTGTGGTGGTAGAAGACATCCAAAAACATTATCGAATGATAGATTTCGTTCTTGTTTTTTCGTCAATTGCTACTGTCGTCAAATGTGTGAAGTGTGATGGAAAAGTGATATTCCAAACATGCAAAAAAGAAGGTCTTGGTTTCAACATCAAGGTGACATGTGAAAAGTGTAAACAGCCTCACTACATCCCATCAAGTGAAAGAATAGACAGTGGTGTATACGATGTCAATTATCGGTTTGCTTTCGTAATGCGAGTGTTGGGCTTAGGTTTAGCCGGATGTAATAAGTTCTGCGGACTAATGGATTTGGCGAGTGCTTTCTTATCGAAACCAGCCTATAATTTATATATGAAAAAACATTGTGAAGCTATACAAAATGTGGCCAAGAAGTTCTTCGCATCGGCTGCACAAGAAGAGACAAAAGCAATGTCTGACGCAAATAATGTAGAAGAAACGTCAGAATTGACTGTATCAGGCGACGGCACTTGGAAAAAAGAGGATTCTCTTCGTTATTTGGCGTTGCTTCTCTCATTGGATATTGTACTGGAAAGGTACTTGACATTTTTGTAAAAAGCAGTTACTGCCACGGTTGTGAGACTTGGAAAAACAAATTGGATTCTGCCGAATACGAAGCGTGGTACGAAGAGCATGTGGATAGCGGTGATTGCAAAGCTAACCATGAGGGACCCTCTGGAAACATGGAGGTATCAGCAATAATAGAAATGTTCGAACGATCGCAAAATAATAATGAGAGTCTCAATCAACTTATTTGGAAAATCTCTCCAAGGTCAGTCGGTGGCACCTCAACAGTTGTGGAAATTGCAGCTAATGTAGCTGCATGTATTTTCAATGAAGGTTGTTTCGCTTTGTTGGCCTTTATGGAAGAAATGCAAATCAGTACAGGGCCAAGTTCTCACGAATGGGCCCGACAAGTTGACGATTTACGAATTAGTAGTGCAGAGAAGCAAGCAGCGCACGACAGTAAAGAAGAAAGAGATCTTTTTGCGTAGACAAACGCAAAAAGATGCTCTCGATCATCTTGATGGAAGTCGTTTACCCTACGGACCTGGCATCGACGACTTTCAGTGAGTATAAGAAAATTATCGAGTTTTATTTTGAATTTCTAAAAATTCAAAGATAATTGAAAAGTCTGAAAAAATTCATACGTATACAGAAAAATGAACGAATCAGGAAAAAAAAATTAGATTGCGGGGAAATTTGTTGTCTATTTTTTTTTTTTTTTTCATCATTTTGTTAATAACATGTTAGAATTATTATTATGCAAAATTAATCTTTTGAGTACCGTTAATATGCATGAATTTTCTCAGATTTTTATGCAATCGAGAAGTGTTCTCAAACTTATGTGCAATGAGCGCTAAGCGACCAAACTCTTCTGCGTTTTTCAAACCGTTTTTCTGAGACTTGTCATTTTTGAAGTCCGTGAACACGATTACTCAAAATCTACTGGACCAATCGCTTTGAAATTTTGCACAGTACTTCTTCACATAATTTACCAGGTATTGTCGAGAGCTTTTTTGTTTTTTTTAATAATTACTAATTTTTCAACAACAAATTACCCGATTTTTTAAAGCGAAAATCGGGTTTTTGACTTCCAAGTGCTACGAAAAATCGAAAAATCGAAAAAAAAACCTCCCGTCATTACCTCAAAAAACATCTCCTTTAACAAATGCATTTTGATTTTTTTGTTTCAGATGATTTTGTTGCGAGTTATGATGCTCACCGCAAACCACCTTTTTTTCGCGGCGGCTCCGGGGATTAATTTTCATTCGCTCAATTTTGAAAATTTTTCAATGAAAATTTGGGAAAATGTTGTTGAAATGTTACTTTATTATATGTAAATTTTTCAATAAACGAACACTATCCGTTACGCCAAAAAAAATCTTAAAAACATGCCTTTCTTCGCCGAATTAACTTTACCCTGCCCTTAACGTGCGTCTCGTGATATTTAGTTAAATTCTTCGATGCACGAAGACTTTGGCTGAGTAAGCTTAATTTGATATTACATATGAAGAATCTGGTATTACTAAATGAATATGATTTTATCGTAAAATTGTTGTTTGTGCAAAAAATCGCGGAGGTCGATAACTGGTTCGGAAAAACCCATAAATGTCCGGGTAATCGACCTACTGTCGATCACTAGGACAAAATTGTGGATAGAAAATTAGTGTAAATCGCGTATTGTTTTTATGAATTAGATGATAAAAAATAATGTAACAATTCATTCATCGATCGAACTGTACGAGGAGTAGTTATGGACAGGGGTATTGGGCTCTATATAAATAATTAAGCAGCAAAATACATCATGTCGATAACTGGGCCATGCATATGTCCATGACTGGGTCATGTCATGTCATGGGTCGATTACTGGGCAAACCGTGACTTTAGTATGTCCATGACTGGGACATTTGCACACCTCATGTTTTATGTTAATTTTTTATTACTAGAAGATAAGGTAGACCAAAAGTTAAGCGTTCTATTTGTTGACAAGATTATACCGATTCTTTATAACCTACAATGACAGTTATTGACGTCTTAATTTGTTACTTTTCTTAACGTGTCGATTACAAGGACATATAACGGTCGATTACTGGATCAACTATAACTTTAGTATGTCGATGACTGGTACATTTGCACTTCTGAAGCTTTAGAATAAGTTTTCTCTACAATAAGATAAGTTACGAAAATTTTTGAGGTTGTTATTTTTTCATACGACTATTCTGATTCATTATTACCTAGAATGACCATTTTTTGTATCTTAATGTGAAAGTTACGTTTTTATAAAGTCGGGTAATTTTGTTAACGTGTCGATCACTGGGACGTTTACCTTACTTTGTTTTTTTTTTAATGGCCGGTGAAGTAACTAGCTAGAGTGCTGATTATTTTAGTAAATAATAAAATTTACCAGTTAATTGTCAACCCTAGTTGTGAATCCAGCAGTAGCAACTTTTTTATAGAATATGTTCGGCAGTATATTTACAGTCATTCGTATGCACTTAAATCTGCATAATAGAATCTTACCTTAATTCGGAAACCTGTCCTTTTTTAAGAAGTTAGGTGCGATATTTTATCGGAATGCGAGGTGCCCATTGTCATCATGTTATTAGTACACATGTTCAGGGTCAAATTCATGTTTAACAAATTTCACAGTTTCGACCGAAACACAGAACGAAGTTTACGGGCGATCCAGCATCCATTTTCGCCTATATACATTACAATGAAATTTTATTGTTTATATTCTGATATATGATTTATAATGCACGGTACTGTGATTGTAGACAAAATCCTTTTACAAAGGTCCTTTTTTCTCTCTTCTTTGTGGTTGGCTTTGGCTTGTACTGAGGTGTATTCCCATAAAGCCATTTGCTAAAAATGTCCTTAGTATTCAGCATCTTTGAATGTCTCTAAAAAGGCAGCAGGCTAATTACTGCAAAACATTTAATCGATCTATAACAAAATATAAGGGATATAAAGTAGTTTTTTGTTGACCAAAAATAAATTTGTGAGTAAAGAGATTAGAGAAATTGTACATTTCGTGGACGCTGTAAGAATGTTCAATCTCATCGAGTATCAATGATACTGATATTTCATTAGACACGGTATCATCAGGCTTCGTGCCCTGCTGTGGAAGCAAAACCTACAAATTAGGAAGAAGCCCCTTGCGCCAACAACTCCTACGCTGGCTAGTTTATGGCTGGCTTTATAAAGATTGCGAAATTTCATCACTCCATTCCAGACACATAAAAAATACTCTAAAAATCGCACCATTTCTTACTTTTTACTTCCGTAATTACTACTTTATTCTCTCTACTAAGAAAAGTATTAGATCTGCTCCAGCCCTTTAAAATTAGCCAATTTTAATGTTGAATATGGGGTAAAACACGTCAAGTCGGCAACACGAATTTTTCATTTCAATAAAAAGTTTTCAATTTTGTTGAGGATATTGGTCTGGTTGAAAACAAAAATTTCAAATTTTTTTTAGATTTTTTATCGCATATTTAAGCCGTTACAAAAAACTGAAAATAATAATCATTAATTTGTTAACGCCAAAACTACAGCTCTCGCAAAAAATCACGTGAACAAAAAATTTAAGTTATTTAACGTTCTTTTCAAAAAAATTTTTGCAAAATCTTCCTACTCTGTTTTATGCTATTTTTCAATGGAATAAAATTATAATATTTGTTTTCTCCAAAACTGCGTTCCCGATTCGGCTGAAATTTTTACATTTTGTTCCTTAATATGTCTAGAATCTGAGAAAAAATTGGCGAGATGGGCGGCGATTTTATTCCACTGTTACAACTCTTCAAACGATCGAATACCAGGGCAATCTAATGGGTAATTGCTCTGTATGTTCAACAGACTGTCTACATAATAATTCTGAAGCCAGCACTGCATTTTTTGCATCTGATATTTTTCCCTCTTCATTTTTTGGGATTTTTAATACATTTATTTTATCGACTGATGGAATGAAACTTTTTTCCTGATGACATATAATTCATCATCGTGCTCTTTTCTGATCAATCGAAAATTGGCAAAACGTAGTGAATGAATGTCTCTTGATTGTCAATATTCACGTGCTCAATGTTACACGACCATCGTTCTGCGTTGTGAACACAAAGTGTGGACGACAGAAACGGGGGAATTTGCCAATTAAGGTGATGTGACACATGTTCGAAAAGTGCTGAGAAACTGCAATCGGTATAAAAAACTGGAATCGAATCTACTCAGGGCAGGTTAATATTTAAGACAAAAGCAAATTAGGTTTTACTCCGTCGTAGATAGACAAAGTGAAAACTAATTTGCTTTTGTGTTAAATATTAACCGGCTCTAAGTAGATTTAATTACAGTTTCCGATACCGATTGCAGTTTTCCATCATGTGACACATCACCTTAACCTAATATAAAAAAAAAATTTTATTACAAATAACAAAAAAATAAACAAGTGATGCGGGCTTTAGATTTTTTCTATTGACAGTCTCAACCCTGTTGAACGCACAGAACAATTACACATTAGATTACCGTTATGTTCGATCATTCGAAGAGCTGTAACTGTGGAACGAAGTCGCCGCCCATCTCACCAATTTTTTTTTCAGATTCTTAACATATTAAGGAACAAAATGTAAAAATCTCATCTGAATCGAGAACGCAGTTTCGGAGAAAAAAAATATTGAAATATTATTTAATTAAAAAATAACAAAACGGAGGAGGAACATTTGCAAAAAAATTTGTTGAAAAGAACGTTAGATACCTTAAATTTTTTGTTAACACGATTTTTTTGCGAGAGCCGTAGTTTTGGCGTAAAATATTAACGATTATTATTTTCAGTTATTTGTAGCGGCTGAAATATGCAATAAAAAAATCTGAAAAAATTTGCCATTTTTGTTTTCAGCCAGACCAACATCCTCAAGAAATTTGAAAACTTTTTATTGAAATGAAAAATTCGTGTGGCCGCCTTGACGTGTTTTACCCCATATATTTCAAGTATGTGAGATTAATATTGTAACCCGGTTTTCCTCCTCCAAGCTTACCTTTGTGTGCACCCCTAGCAAGTTGTACGACCGTTGCTTTTTAGGAAAAAAAACCGAAAACGGACACGTCCATTCGGGAACGAAGCGGACTGCAAACATCAGTAAAACGGATTGCTTTTTTCTGTTAATGCTTGGGGTCCATTTCTGGTTGCAAGAACCAAAAAAACCGTACTATTTTTTAGAAAAAAATTATTGACTTCGTTGCTTTTAATTAAACGACTTTATTTTCATATTTTTACTTATTAGTCAGTTTGGTGCTATTCAATCGCAGAAAAAGCTTTTAATTTTTTAGGTCATCGGTGGGACTCGAACCTGGAATCCTGCGGATATGAATCTGAGCCTTAAACCACAAGGCTATTCACATCTTTGTAAATATATAATCTTATTGTCTATTTAAAATGTAAGGATAGTTTAAACGTGAAACAATCTTAGACATTTATATGATCGCATCTGGAGTTATTAAAATAAAAACACGTTTAATAAATTTTCATCGAAATCGATTATTTTAATCGTTATATACTGACTTGCAATGGATTCTGCCAGTTCTCATCATGACACATGCGTAAAGTACATACATCGCACTGTGAAAGCGACTGACCTTCCGAGGGAAACTTAAATAGTTATTAATTATACGAATGTGAAGGTTATATCATATTTTAAATTTACTTATACTTCAAATAAACAATCGAAATAGATTCTTAGAAAGGTGGGAATAGCCGAGTGGTCTAAAGGTTAAGAGATCATCACAGTGTGAAATTTTAAAAAAATTGTTTTTTTTTTGTTGCATTATCCGAAAGTATACACAGTTATAACCATTCTTCCCAATTTTTAAATCGAAATTCGAATTATTTCGGTCGCTATAGCCTGTCTTAGAGAAAGGGATTGGAGCGTGATATCTGGTGTGTCCGTTTCCCCGTTCAACTGTTATTCCTTTCGTCCTGTTCCTACCTGCACATGTACGTTTTAACCTGCGGGGATTTAGTTCTATAATCTCGCTGAATAAACGGGCCACAAGAAGTAGAAGGAATATTGTATGGACCTGGCATCGCGGATTGGTCGTAAGTAGACGATTTATCTGAAAATTCCCCACTTTAAACGCGTTTTTCTCGGAATGGTGTTTTTCAAAACGGTGGCCTCTCTCAAAGAAACAGTTTTCAAGCTATCACTTTGAAGTTTCGACAGAATATTTTCTCGTAATTCTTTATGGTGCTATGGAAGCTTTTTTTAATCTTCCTATTTTTTTTACGAAAAACTGTCGAGGAAATCGGCTAAATTCGATATTTTTTGTTCAAACCGCCGCTATTTTTTCAAATTCTTCTTGAAATTTTTGTTTAAGATCAAATTTGCGTCCGCAATCCTGCCCACCATACGGGACCTTTTTTCTACCGGAATTTTCGATGTACAAAAACAGTGTTAAGCAACAAATTAATTAATTTTTTTTAAATAACTTTGTATTTTCCATCAGTGCTTCAATATGTAAAAAAAAAGAATGCAAAGTTCTACTTTGCAAGCTTGTTTATGCTGTAGACATTTTTTAAAAAATTCAAAGTGTCGAAAAATGTTGACCGTATAACCGATTTTTCTCAAATTTGTACTAAAACCTGGTACCATGGTAGTCCATATGTGGACCAAATTAAAACCCGGTATCTCATAATTTGCACAAGCCAGCGCAAGAATGAGATTTTTCAAAAAATTTAAAATGCCATAAAATTTGAACGTCTGGACAGACCTGCGTCAAATTTGTATTCAAATCTTTTTCGATGATAGTCCATTTGTGAACAAAATTTAAGATAAATCTGTAAAATAAATTTCAAATTTTTTTTTTCGTTACCGCATTTTTTTTCTAATTTACCAAAATCGAAATTTACCGACATATTGATAGTTCCTTTGACTAAATTCATCATTAACAATCAGTAATCGTAAAATCATATCGAAGAAAATTGTAGCCGGATATCTCAGAATTTACAGGAAATGAAGTCTGAAGACATTTTTTTAAAAATTGAAATTGCAATAAAATTATAACCACCTTATCGATTCTCGCCAAACTTGGTACACATCATGTCTTGATGGTTGTCCATTTATGTACAATTATCGTGCTTACAAGGAATCTGCACATGCACACACACATACAGACATTTTTTCTAAACCACTTTTCTCGATGTTTTGGGCCATTCTGAGTGTCCTGACATGAAAATCGCGGAAAAAATTTTTTCACGAAAACAAAGCTTCCTCTATGAGGAAGCAAAAATCAGAACGATTAGCTTATTCTAACCAGCAAAAAAAATCGCGAAAATATGCTATTTTCCGGGAGTCACACGGTCACACTGTAACGATCCCTTAAATTCATATCCCCACGGTTCAAGGTTCGAGACCCACCAATGACATAAAATTTGTTAATTATTACCCGCGATCATATATGTACCAAACTACCAAAGGATGGAAATAGAGCCATTTAGTTAATTGCATCACAATTAATAATTATTTTGGAAAAAATCGTTCAGACCTTCTTCGGTTTCCGTAACCAAAAAAGAACTAAGCGTTTAATAGAAAAGAGTGGTCTATTTTGCCGTTTTCTGTAGTTCGTGTCATTCCCCAACACGTGTCCGTTTTCGGTCCGTTTCGTGGTCCGTCAATTTGCTAGGGACTCCGTGCGCTAACCTGATTGGGCGCCAGCCATTAAACAACGATATCACTAAAGATGATGTGACTCAACCAACAAAATTATTATCAAATCCACGCACAAGGGCCACGGCCATAAGTGCTAGCTCAGCGAGTTCCATAAGTTAGAGGGGCGCTCTTCGAATAACATCGCACGAACTCGGCACTTAAAATGAGAAGAAATATAAATCCATTTATTCACAAATTTTCATAACAACATTTCTCCAATTAATTCAAGCTGGTTTTCGATAGCTGTCAATTAATCAGATTATTACAGTACTTTACGAAAAGTAAAGTAATAATTCATCGATCAAAGAAATGCGCAACCGCGCGGTGGTGACGTTGACTACCCGACTAGAAATCTGGTAGGGCAGCCCTGCCGTCACATATGGGCCTGATCTGGCATGGATAAGTTTGACCTGATAAGGTGTACCTTATTAGGACCGGATCTGGCATAGGAAAGGTTGCCCTGATGAGGTGTACCGTATTAGGACCGGATCTAGCATAGGGAAGGTTGACCTGATAAGGTATTAGATATTCAGGTCCAGATCTGGCATAGATAAGGTAGACCTGATAAGATGTACCTTAATAGGACCGGATCTGGCAAAGGGAAGGTTCACCTGATAAGGTGTATCTTATTCAGGGCCAGATCGGGAAATATTAAGGTAGACCTGATAAGGTGTATCTTATTCAGGGCCAGATCGGGAAAAATTAAGATAGACCTGATAAGGCATTCCATATTCAGGCCCAGATCTGGCATAGATAAGGTAGACCCGATCGAAATATTGGTGGAATTAAAAATATCATTTATAAAATCAAAATATCGCATTCAATATGTTTTTCATTTTAAACCCGTCATTTTGAATTTACAAATTTTAAGTTCAAATTTGTAACTAGCTACATTAAAAACTGAACTATTATTTTAAATAAATAGTAAATTGAACTATTATGGAAATACTGTACGAGATATCCACATAGTCGGTTTGGTCTAGTGGTTAGCGTGCTCGGTTAGGTAGTTAGGTAAATAGGTAGGTCCCGTAGGTCTTAGGTTCAAATCCCGCGTCCATCACTTCTCAAATGAAGTTACGAAAAACCGTATCTGAAGACGAATTGTTTTTTTTTGTTGTAATATTAATAGAATATTATTGTTGATATTGCGGCATAATGCCCTAAAATTAATAATTAATTTTTTAATTTAATATAAAGATAAATATATGTATTTATATCAATGATTATATTTATCAGGTCCTTATGTGGTAAACTTGACCTGGCCCGGATGTGCCAAAGCGTTACATTTCCAATCAGGGCCGTATAAGGTAGCCAGACAGGGGCCTTGGATTTAGAATCCGGTTACCAGGTCCGGCCCTGATATTCCCCATAACTGAATTTCTAGTCGGGTATTTGTCATACAAAATATAATACGATTCACATCGCAAGAGAGAATTATAATAAACGCATGAGAGGAAGAAACAAAAATGTTGATTTTAATACCGGAATCTACACTAATTTACATGGCAAGAAAAATATAATAAACGCAGGAAAAAGTTCTGAGATTAATAATGGCTTATGAAATGAGTGGCACGATTGTATGCGTAAACAAATTGTTGTAGTACGCCAATGTAGCAATGAGTATGTTTATCTGTAAAGTAGCGCCACATGCGTTCTTTCCCGACTAGAAATTCAGTTATGGGGAATATCAGGGCCGGACCTGGTAACCGGATTCTAAATCCAAGGCCCCTGTCTGGCTACCTTATACGGCCCTGATTGGAATTGTAACGCTTTGGCACATCAGGGCCAGTTCAAGTTTACCACATAAGGACCTGATAAAAATAACAATTTAAGGGCCTGATAAATATAATCATAGATATATAAATACATATATTTATCTTTATATTGAATTAAAAAATTAATTATTAATTTCCGCGCATTATGCCGCAATATGAACAATAATATTCTATTAATATTACAACAAAAAAAAACAAGTCGTCTTCAGATACGGTTTTTCGTAACATCATTCGGGAAGTGATGCACGCGGGATTTGAACCTAAGACCTACGGGACCTACCTATTTACCTAACCACCTAACCGAGCACGCTAAACACTAGACCAAACCGACTATGTGGATATCTCGTACAGTATTTCCATAATAGTTCAATTTACTATTTATTTAAATAATAGTTCAGTTTTTAACGTAACTAATTAGGAATTTGAACTTAAAATTTGTAAATTCAAAGTGACGGGTTTAAAATTAAAAACATATTGAATGCGACATTTTGATTTTATAAATGATATTCTTAATTCCGCCAATATTTCCATCAGGTCTACCTTATCTAAGCCAGGTCTGAACCTGAATATGGAATACCTTGTCAGGTCTACCTTAATTTTTCCCGATCTGGCCCTGAATAAGATACACCTTATTAGGTCTACCTTAATATTTCCCGATCTAGCCCTGAATAAGATACACCTTATCAGGTCAACCTTCCCTTTGCCAGATCCGGTCCTATTAAGGTACATCTTATCAGGTCTACCTTATCTATGCCAGATCTGGACCTGAATAGGGAATACCTTATCAGGTCAACCTTCCCTATGCCAGGTCCGGTCCTAATAAGGTGCACCTTATCAGGGCAACCTTTCCAATGCCAGATCCGGTTCTAATAAGGTACACCTTATCAGGTCAAACTTATCCATGCCAGATCAGGCCCAAATGTGACGGCAGGGCTGCCCTACCAGATTTCTAGTCGGGTTGAGCGTACGGTTCAAACGTTCAACAATTAATGCTTTTATGTCAGGGTTGCGAGCTACACGGAAGCAAATATTGTTTTCTTTGAGAAATTTTTGGAATTCGAGAAATTCTTTGCCCCGATCGGTTTACAGGTAGACAGGTTGACGATCGGCACTTCGCTCGACATTTCGTTTAAAGGCTTTTTTACTTTGCCCGTCGTCTTGTCTCGCAAGGGCTAGACCCAAGCATACTTGCTGAGAACATCAACACCCATAAGAAGGTGGGAAACTTCATCGTTGTAACTTTTCAATGAACGATGATCTTCGAGATCAGCCTCCCAAACATTATCTATATTACTGACATTGTAATGTAACCGAGGAAAAAAGCATGGCACGGGTCTATGAATGGTATAGGTATCCTGATGAGTGAGTCAGTCGTATACAGTATCGGCTTTATTTTCAGCAGTGATAGCATCACTATCATTGCTGACCAGCGACGCATCGCGAGCTATATAAAAACATGGCTGAGTATTATTTTGTTCACATATTGAATTTCGGTTTCATATCAAGTTTATCAAATGTTAACGCGATAAAGTTAATATTTGAAATAATTCGAAATTCCATAAAATCGTAATTATTTATGTTTCGTCACTAAATTATATATCTTTAATGACTGAATATGATTTCGTTTGCATCCCAAATTTGGGCTTTATATCTTACGTTTTGCAAAAGTTAATGCGATAAGATTGGATTTTTGATAATGCGAAATTTCATATCTATCATGGCTGCATAATTCGTTCACATATTTAATTTGTGATTGGTATCTCATGTTTCCCCGCAGTTAATGGGATACCGTTAATTTTTTCAATTATTAAAAATTCCATAAAACAAACATTTTTATATCGTTTGTCACTAAATTATATATTTATCATAGCTGAATATGTTCAAATATACTATAGCTGTTCATGTACCAAATTTGAGCTTGATATATCAGATAAGATTTTTGAAACGTTAACGATATAATATTATTTTTTTTTAAATTCAAAATTCCATAAAATCTGAACCACTCTACCGATTCCAGCCAAATTCAATGCCATACATCATCAAGTCCAAATGCTCTTATGAAGAACTATTTAGCATGATATAGAATTTTTACGGAAGTTAGAGCAACCACGCCCTTTTTCAAAAAATTAAAAAAGCTACTAAATCTAAATTTTTGCATACATTCAGTCGATAATTGCGACAATTAAAGAGGGTCTTCTGCTCTACTTGTGTGCTAAATTTGAGCTCGATAGCAAACGTGGTATTTGAGTTATCGGCGTTTGAATTTTCGAAGTTGGATACATACATGCGGACATTTTTTCGAGATTACTTTTCTCGACGTTTTGGATCATTGTGAGTGTCCTGACATAAAAATCTCGAATTTTTTTTTTCATTAAAACAACGCTCTTCTATGAGGAAGCAAAATGATGATTATAATTTTTAAATAATATAAAATATGAAAAATTATGAGTATATAATTGAGTATTTCACAAATTTGATAAAAAATATAACAAAAAATATCGTTTAAAAAAGTCTTTACACAAATCAAGGGGGAAGAAATATCTAAAAAAAAAAAAAAATTTAATAAAAAATATTCTTAATTTTTACAAACAATATTTTAAGTTTCATTTTTATCAAATTAATGAAATACCGTAAAATATATGTACATATTTTTAAGTTTTTACATAACATAAAAATTGTCATTTTATGACAATTGATACGTTTTATTTAAGAATAATTTTTATTAAATTTACCATTGCGGTTCGACACCCTCATTAGCAAAATCATGATGGACTTGATCGAGAGATGACCGTGAGACCTCAAGAACTCGATCACTTGCCGCTGCGCTTTCAGCGACCGTTGGAATACTCCACTCAAATATGCGTCTGCGATAAACGGTATTCGGAAAAAAAGTCCTTCGGAAAGAAAGTCTTGGAAAAAAGGTCCTGTTGAAAAAAGGTCCAGTCGAAAAAAAAGTCCGATGGAAAAAAAGTCCGGTGGAAAAAAGTACGGTAGAAAAAAAGTACGGTGGAAAAAAAGTCCGGTGGAAAAAAAGTCCGCGGAAAAAAAGTCCGGTGGAAAAAAAGTCCGGTGGAACAAAGGCGGCGGAAAAAAAGTCCGGTGGAAAAAAAGGCCGCGGAAAAAAAGTACGATGGAAATAAAGTCCGGTGGAAAACAGTACGGTGAGTAGTCCTGGGGTAATACAATCCTACACTGAGAGAAAAGCATATCGTTGATTTAACGATTTCACATGATACAACGAATATAGGAAGGCTTGCAATATTTTATGGTTGAAGCGATGATAATATGGTTCAATAACCGATACTTGCAAGGTTATTGGAAACAAACGTTGAAATCGTATATGCAACGAAACGGCATATTTGAAACGATTAGAATAGTTTTTGAAACTATTATCATTTTGATGATTGCTACTATAATTATATTTGCTAAAACCATAAAATATAGACGTTCCTCCTGGGAATTATATTAATGGTTCATCCAACTATTTTCTTATATTTGCTATAACCATAAAATATAGATGTTCCTCCTGGGAATTATAGTTTATAGTTAGATTATCGTCGGTCTAACTATATTTTTATTTAAATTACCATATTTTTCTCAGTGTAGGCGTTTCATCCGAAGACCAACCTTATGCATCGGAATTTTAAATAAAATACGAGTTTGCCCCCACTCATTCCCCGTTGATTTACCCTGAGAACCATTTTATACACCAATTTTATCCGGATGTTCAATCGGATTTTTCGAGTACTTTGTGAAAAGATTGTGAAAGAACTTTCGATTTCATAGGAATGTTTATTATACAACATTATAACATTTAAAAAAAAAAAAAATTCTGCATTTTTCATGTCAGTATACTCAGAATGGTTCAAAACGTCGAGAAAAGTGGTTTAGAAAAAATGTCTGTATGTATGTGAGTGTGCGTATGCGTGTGCGTGCGAGCAGAGTTTCGAAAATTCAATCGCCTCTTACTCAGTAACCGTTTGAGTGATCTGGCTCAAATTTGGTACGCAAGTGAAGCAGTCGTCCCTCTTTGAATTTTGCGACTTTTGTCTAAATATATACATCCATTTTTGATTTTATGTAATTTTTAATTTTTTTAATAAAGGGCGTGGTCGCTCTAACTTTCGTAAAATTTAGTCTATTTTGTTAAATAATTGTTTATAAGAGCAGGTGCACTCAATATTATTTGGTATTGAATTTAGCTCGAATCGAAAAAAGTGGTTCAGATTTTATGGAATTTTGAATTTTTTTAAAAATTGACATTATCGCTCTATTGTAACTTTTGCAAAACTTGAGATAGCAAGCTCAAATTTTTTATGTAAATGAAGCAATATTCAGCCATTATATATGTATAATTTAGTGACGAACGGTATGAAATTTTTTATTTTATGGAATGTTGAAATATTTTTTAAAATATACGTTATCACATTTACTTTCGGAAACGCCCGTCTTCAGTTACTGCAATTTTCAACAAAATATATCTTTAATTCAATTTCTATTACTTTTTGAATTTTTTTAAAGTGTGTGTATACTCCTCCGTAAATATTAGGATCCTCGAGATGATTAATTTGAAGACCGACTTTATACATCCGAATTTCAAATAAAATCCGACTTCGCACACACACCGATCAGATGCTAAATTTGGAGACTGACTTTATACACCCCAATTTCAAATAAAATCCGACTTTGCACACACACCGACCAAATGCTAAATTTGAAGACCGACTTTGTACACCCCAATTTTAAATTAAATCCGACCCGCATATTACTTCGGTTATACACCAAATTTAGGGTTGATAGTTCATATTTTGAACTATCAAGCCTAAATTGAATCTGAAGTTAATACAATAACGTAAATTTTTTTTAATTCAAAATTCTATAAAATCGGAAGCGATTTTCTGATTTCGGCCAAATTTAATAGCGAACAGGATTAAATGTACCTTCACTTATGGAGAACTATTGAGCAAGATATGCTAATATTTACGAAAGAGCATTTACACTCTTTTTTTTTAATTTAAAGAGCTGTAAAACTTGAATTTAAGGATACATTTTGTCAAAAACTGCAACAATCAAAGGCGGGCTGCAACCATACTTGCGTACCAGATTTCAATTCAATCGGTCGAGCGGTTCCTGAGTTATAGGTGAAAAATACTTTGACAAACAACAACATTCTTGAGAAAAAAAGAGCAAGAAGACCTTTTTAAATTTTTTTAAATTTTACGATATTATTTAAAGGTATTTCAAACGTTAAGAAAAACGCCCCGATTTAAAAATCTCGAAAAAGAAAATACTTTATTTATTTATTTATTTATTTATTCATTATTATTATTCTGAAAAAAAAAATCTGCCGGCGGGTTCTATGTGAAAAGGTACATATAGAGGTCCAGACGCACTCTTTTGCAAATTTAATAAAAGAATCGGATCTTTTTTTGGAATATGTAATTTGGGCATTCCATACCAACTCGGTCAACGGATAACTCTCATATTTTTCTTTTCGTGATAATTTGTTATGTTATTCTGCCAACTGAAAAATGCATGCAGAAATGTTTTCAGATTGTTTTTTCATCGAAATTTCTGAGATATAAATGATTAAACCTATCTAAAAACGCCGTAATTAAAAAAACTCAAAAAATTCTCAAAAATACTATGATGTGCAACAAAACGTTTGAATCATAGGCCAAAGTGAGCCGAGACCTTCTGCTATTGTTTTTCCATTTTATAACATTATTCAAAGGTTTTTTTAACGTTAAATAAACAACGCTTCGATTTAAAAATCTCAAAAATGCTGTCATGACACCCGCGGAATTTTTTTCTACCGGACTTTTCATCCGCGGACTTTTTTCCACCGGACTTTTTTTCCACCGGACTTTTTTTCCATCGGACTTTTTTTCCGCCGGTCTTTTTTTTCCGCCGGACTTTTTTTCCGCCGGACTTTTTATCCGCGGACTTTTTATCCGCGGACTTTTTTCCATCGTACTTTTTTTCCATCGTACTTTTTTTCCACCAGACTTTTTTTCCATCGTACTTTTTTTCCACCGGACTTTTTTTCCATCGGACTTTTTTTCCGCGTGACCTTTTTTCCTTGGGACTTTTTTTCTGCAGGACCTTTTTTCGGAGACTTTTTTTCCGGGGTCCTTTTTTCCACGGGACTTTTTTTCCGGGATTCGCGATAAACAGGGTGTGCCCGCTCTCGAGCACTGTTTCGAAAATGGACACTAACCGACGATAAAAATAATTACCGAGGTGAACTAACGCTCGGTAAAAACTCGTTCCAACCGTCGATCACCCTGAATAAACACACACGATGTTGCACGCACGACACTCGAAAAATGAACGCAAGCGTTCTCCATTTTCACACTTTCACGGTGGGAATTGAAAATAAACTAAAACTTTTATCACGTAGAAACACGAAAATGAATACGGATGCTCACTTACACTACACTTTCTCCACGTTGAAAAACGAAAATTAAACTTTTTCAAACGTCAAAAACACCGTAAATGATCAAGATGATCACGCTACGAATCTTCTTGACAGAATTACATGAGAATTTCCGTGTGCTAGACATTTATAGTTTACCAAAACCCCCTCTACATCCTTGACTCGCTAGCCATAAAATTTTGTGAAAATGAGGCAAGAGCAAGATGAAAACTTGAAAGAAAACAGAGAGATAAAAAAAGAAAGAAGTTAAGAGAGAAAGACAATAACAGTGACCGAAACAAATAGAGTAAGAGAGGTCAAGGGTTTCAGATGTAAAATCGACCTATTGGTGCGTCTAGAGGAAGGTCAATTATTCTCTCCAGCTTTCTGCGGTGCACTTCACAGCAAATACTAATTTAAAAGTCTGTGTATACAAATATTTATATATTTAAATGCATCAGACAACCTTTTCTTACTACTATGTAAAGTAGTTTAAGAATTGTACAATTTCTGGAGAATGAAAGCTAGTAATAATTTATGACATGTCATAATACATAATACAAAAACCCTCAACCTAGTCATACTGCTGTGTAAACAATAATTACCCGACTAGGTGTTTCTTCGTAAAGCAAATAAACCCTCTACAAACACTTGTAATGAAACACTATTCATTTATTTACAAATTTAAATTATAAATGTATTCTTACAAGAAATTTCTTATTATCTTGGACTTCTATGTAAATGACTACTGGTCGCGTACAACCCTTCTATTGAATACTCATGTAATATTAATTGTACAGATCACACTGTGCCAGACATCCGAGCAAACATGTATCGGAAATAGATTTACATATTTACAAAAAGATAGTGTGAAGATGAGTCATCACAGCTATAATTATCTCTATGATAAATCTTTTCAAGAAGATGGGGTGCAATCGAAAACTTCAATGCGGACACATTAAGCTAATTCTTCATGTTTGTGTCACAGATGATCGGGACATATAAATTCAAGTGTGCAGCATGTATGGTCTTTTTTTCAAAATAGACCAAGGGAAACAAAATGGCCGCATGGCATTTATATATATATATCATTAATGATTTATGTATCAATAAAGAATCACATGGAGCGCAATTTCATGTTGACCCATGCTGCCCCATATTTTGTCTCAATCGGCTCATTGTAGCCCACCGGTGGACTACAACGAGCAATTTCCTGAAATATTTTCAAACGAACATTTTACATGCACGCCACATTTTTATATACTGATTATTTCAGCTCCAGTGTATGCTCAAACGATCATAAAAGTCGATAGGGAATTTGATTTTTGACATTATTTTTTTTATACAAGTACACACCCATAATAGTAAAAAGTGGCTTATTGTGGCCACCTTTCCCACACTGTTAAAAAAGATTGCAAATTTACGTGAAAAGTAATATGAAATTTGCCAAACTGGTGTGTGAAATAATGATTAGTAGATACAACATCCATTGCAAAATTAGTAGCAAAATTGTAAAACTTCAGTTAAGTTCTTAATATTTGTTGACCGATTTGTGAATTCATATGAAAGACTTTTATATCTGTATAAAAATGACAAGTTCATGATCATGACATTTTCCAAGACGTTAACTTTCATGCATCTTGCGAACAAAAATATTGAATGTGGATAATAAATTTTCACGTAACCACAACTGTAATTCCAAACTATAAAATCAAAAGCCATCTGCTTTTGATTTTATAATAAACATGTGCACGGAACTTACAAACGACATGCAAAACAAAATACAGAATGTAAATTCCTAGTATTTTGTAACTTTACAAATTTCTCAAATGTATTTCAGTATTGTTATTTTAAATATCTAATCCAGATGGACAAGAAATTTATGGTACAGGTTGTGAATAAAAACTTCCAGTCCGGTATTGGAATTTTCTAGTAAATTTTTTAAACAGTGCTAGTCTCTAGTGGGGAGGGGGGGGGGGGGGGGTAAATCGTTCCATCACAGTGCATATATTATCGAACTATTAATGTTCCCAAACAATTCTCAATGAGTTTCATTTAGGTTTGTGAATACTGGAAAAACATTTCAAGACCAGAGAAGCCTTGCGTAAATGTTCGCAGGATCTATATATCAATGACGGTACATAGTAAAAAAAGATACATAGACATAGGCACCACCGTCACAGCATCTATGATGTCTCTTTGGGATCGAGTGTGTAACAACCTATACGGAGAAGGGATGAACATCGACAGTATAAAGCATTCTCAATCACTGTGTTTTTCTCAATCTCAAGCTTCGTTCCGTTCCCAATAAGACGAATCTTCTCTATTCGTTTTTAACGGTTCGCAATACAATTACCAAACATCTCAACATGTGAGTGCCTCGCAAAGTTTTCGTATACCCAAAGTATTAACGAACATTATAAACTACTGAAAGTTGTGTAATTGAAAAAAAAGTATTAGTATGTACTGTGAGTGAAATTAGTGACATTAAACAGGAAATCGGGCTTGAAGAAGTGCTAGCAAATTGAATGATTAATTGTTGATAGTGTATTCTCTGTTGATTCCGTTGACTCAGATAAAATTTATTTTTACGTACTCAAGTATATAAACAGATAAATCATTGTTGATTAATCGCGAAATCCTCTGAACTTTCTAGAAAGGTTTATGCTTAATAAAAGATGACTGATTTTTTTATTTTTGTTGTAAAGAAAATATTTGTTTTCGTGAATTATGGTCTTGAAATAGCGAATCATAATTTACAACTAATTAGTTGCGTAACACTTGTTCGGCCTTAGGTATCTCAAGAATTCATCAATCTACGGTGCTGTGGTTGTTTTCGTGTGCTTTTTATTGATCCTGTCCGCTGAGGCTCAGTTAAACTTTTCAACTGGCTGGGGCAAGAGGAGCAATAATTTGCAATCTGGAAGTGGCGATACGACGTGCGCGCAAGGACGACCATCCCTGGAACGTCTTCTCAATCTGTACAATTTGATACAGGTGCATTATAATTGCATGACTCCGTAAACATTCTATTGTTAGCTAGACAAAATACAAAATAAATAACACAATATGATCTGTTATAGACTTGCTAAAATTGGAATAAAGTTAAAATTGATGTTTCTATTTTACAGATCGAGGCGCAGTGGATTCTGAATTGTCGGAAATCATCCCAATGATCTATGGAAAATACTACGATTCCTCGTATTTCACCATGACAGTCTCCCATCGCGTTTACCAATATAACTAAAAAAATGTGTTGCTTACGACAAATTCTATGTAGATATTTATAGATATATGCACATTCATTTTCCTGTAAGATTTAAGTAAATAAAATTTCATTCTTCACCAAAAGGAAAACGATTTTCGGTGCGTCTTAAAGGAAGCGTTATTTTCATAATTTTATTCATAATTTTCATTTTAGGATACTCAATTCGTGACGATTACCATTG